>JAOWBH010166739.1:0-10890 GCA_028566215.1 Silene coronaria
TAATGTATCATCCCTTATGTATTCTTATTATGAGATTTAATAATGTGATCGCACTATTGTTGAGGACACATACTCCAGCAAAAACTCTTTCATTCATCCAATTCTAACAATGGTGAGAGCAAAAGGCATGGAAAAGGCGCCGGTTCCACCAAGGAATTTGAAAAGAAAAAAAGGGAGCTCCAATAATTCTCGTATAGAAGAACAAGAGACCAAGGCGAAAGTAGTTTCCGAAATATTGGATGGATACCCGGAGGTAATTTTTGAAACTGATAATCAAAGAAATGTTATTACATATTTGATTAGTAAAAAGATGTTGCCTACTAAGTTTGTGTGCAAAAAGACCTTGTCCACTCTTGGTATCCAAGACCAAACCAAATTGTTTTTCAAAGCTATGAGTTTGTCAAAGATGTATTCGGTGCATGAACTCACTTAACGATCCCTCGCCCATGATTTTTTTAGTAGCTTAAAGTTGTTTTGCTACCAAAATAGTCCTCGTATTGAATTCCGACTTGAGAATGTGAAAGGGTGATATCTTTGGAGGAATTGGCAAAGTTTTTGGTCTTAGGTCTTATCAGTCTAAAACTATGAAGCCCGTAACTTTGATGTCGTGCCCATTTGGTATCCAAAACCAAACCAAATCGTTAAAGAATTGCTCCGCTCTTTTTGTTCATCACCTCATTTATACGATATTGGCCTTTGTTCGGAGCTAGTACCGTCATAGATAGAAAAGAAGCGAGAGCATTTTCAGAGTTGAATTTGGTATTTCTTGAGTCTTATTTGAATTTAGATGGATCATTCTTCTTCACTTTTAACGTGCCTTATTTGATTGTTAATGTAACACCCTTCTTTATCCAGGAGTCTTTAGCAAGACCTTCCTAGATAATTAAAGGTGTTACTATCTCGTTTACCTGAGGCAGTAAATATCAAAAGATAAATTATATAACTTACTTTAAATAAAATTACATAAAACTTTACAAACGACTTAACTGTCTCATGACATATTCCAAATCCAACTGAGTACAATAATAAAATACAGCGGACATTTATTATAATTACTTATCTTGATAATTTATATGTTAAGCTAATGAGAACTCAGCCAAGACACAACCCCATCCACACATATCAATTCCCACGTCCCTAGCCACAACATCCAGCGCAGCTCGCGAATCAACATCTGCTAAATTAACAGCTTCCCATTGGAACGAAAATAACAAATGGTTCATCACGGACCACCGTAGTAAAAAGGATGGTAACAGTACACAATGCAAACACACAAGTCAACCATTGGTTGAGTAAGGACATATCATACACATCTTAACATCTGTAATATAACATAACAAACATCAGCATTAAAGGTACACAATAAGTACAACAATTGAGTCATTATAACACAATCACAACATAAACACATGCCCCACACGAGACCACTGCCACCACATCTCGGTCCCACGACTTACACGTGTCAACCGTTCGAGCATCTCTACCATGGCACAATCCCCTGAGCAACGTACATCTCTACCATAGCACAACCCTTTTAACAACTTGCTTGCAATCGTTGTGGTACAACCCCCTCAACAACGTAGCGTACAATCACATATTCGGTTGCACAACCCCTCAACAACGTGCTAATCCTCATATCATCGTTTACACAGCCCCCTTAATAGTGTGCTAATCGGCACCTGATCACAAATCATCATAATACAACAACATTCATAATTACAATAATATATAACAACTCAGATAAACTAAAGCAGTATGGAATAGGGCTGTGTTACCAAAGCACAGTTCCACTATTATGCTTGCTATGCAAGGGACATTGGCAACCGTTGATAAGCTCAATCATAGAGGGGTTTTCATGGTTAACAGATGTGCACTCTGCAAAATGGATAGTAAGACTCGCTCACACTTATTTTTCAAATGTCATTTTGCTTCTGAAGTATGGAACTAGTTCCAAATTTGGATGAGAATACAGGGAGGTTTAAAACTCTAAAAAGGGAACTCTGTTGGATTGCAACTAAACACACTCGAAGACATTGAAGGCTCAATGGTTCAGTAGTTGACTTAATGCTTTGGTTTATGGCATTTAGTAGGAAAGGAACCGACGAATTTTCCAAGAAAGGGAGCATGGTGTAGGTTATGTTCTTAAGAGGATCCAATTCATTATTAGTGTAAGGCTCTTGAATGTAATGCATATCTCAAAGCATGAAGAGATCATCAAGTCGCCAAATGTTTGATATGATAATCTATTGGCTATACTTGTAAGATTTAGCCTATTTATTCCTTATATGAATGGATAAAATGGTTTTCTTTTCATGAAAAAAAACAATAATATATAACCAACCATCAAAATACACCCATCATACACAAGATCATTGTAAAACAATCACAGGACAACAATATCTATATTAAACGAGCATAACATTAGATGAGTTGGGTTACCTTTTGCCAAATATTCACAAGATAACTTTACAAGCGGTAGTAGTACCGTTCCTCAAAAAATCTGGTGCCTAATTAACATATAACAACAAATAATTACTAACTACTCTTGTAATACCCGGTATTATTCAGACGAATTAAGGAACCTTGGGATTAATGAGAGGACCATTAGACTTGATGAGAGGCCAATTGTGAGCTAAGTAAAGAATTAGACCAGACCGAGTAGAGTGCACACGGCCGAGTACGAGCATATTCGACCGAGTAAGGTGCACTCAGCCGAGTGCTCAGGCAATCGACCGAGTGGATCTGTGTTAGACGCAGTTTATGTTAGTTGGGATCTTATTTTTCCTAAACCCTAAATCACTTCCTTTTTCTCTCTAAGCCTCCAAACTCTCTCTTCTGTCTCTAAAACCTCCCTAAACACTCTTCTATGGATTCTAAGCATGGAATTGAAGATTTCACACATTCTCCTTCTTTCTTTCACCTTGTAAGTTAAGATCTACCTCTCCTCTTCTTTCATTTTAAAACACTGAACTTTTGGGGTTTATGTGGGTAATAGTATTTAGTGATTTTAATTAGTCTAATTAGTAATTTGAGGGAATGTTAAGGGGCTTTTCATAGTATAGGAGTGTAGAATGTATTATGATAGTAATTATGGGGTTAATGTAGGATGTGACAGTCTTATAAGACGGATTCGAGTTTGTCTTAGATTTGCTTATTGAGGTTGCTAAAAGATAGGATTTTCCTACTCGATTTCAATAATATGGACGTTTATATATCTTGCATTGTTATTAGAATTGCATTATAATATGATATAGCGTAAATGTGTATTTATTTCATATCATGGTTGGGATTGCATTATAATATGATGGAGGGAAATTATTATTGGTCTCATATTGTTAGTAGATGTGCATTATAACATGTTCTTGGTAATTGTGACCAATCTTACATGATTAGTAGAAGGGTAATATGGCATGAGTAAGAGTAAGGGTTGGTAAATGTATTCTTGGCATGCTGTAACTCACGGTTCATATGATGTTAGCATACTTGGTATATTCTGTTAAATGTTACGTTACATGTGGTTGTTGGCAGAGATTAGAGGTGATGGTAGAGATATGGTGATACGGTTGTTCGAAGACGTAAGACGGTTTGGGAGACTGTCTAACGCTTGGGTCGCCTCTTAGAGTTTTCCACTCTAATAGGGATGTGCATATTAATTGCTTGAGTATGGAGGGACTTGTTTCGCGTCACGACGTGTGGCAAGGGTTCAAGTAGCTCTCGGACTCGGTACCACGGGTGTGTCCCAAGTACATTTTATGGACTGCGGTCTGGCTATTTGGTGGCGGTGCTGCAGTGCCGTCACCAGGTTGTGGGTACCGTGGGTGTGTCCTTGGTACCGGTGTATCGGTGGCAATTAGTGGAGACTTCTAACTCATATGTGCATCATTACATTTCATATTCATGTTCATATGTTTTCCGTGTGTGTGGGTATGCGTATATATATATATATATATATATATATATATACACGTGCGAACTGAGTTACGGTGCGAACCGTACGAACTATAGGATACACTTGGTATTACTAGTGGATACACTTGTTATTACTACTAGATACATGTGTATCTAGTAGTAATACCAAGTGTATTCGGTAGTAATATCAATAGTATTCACTGCCACCACCATTACCATGCGTATCCGGTAGTAATACCGTACATATCCGAGATGGTATTTTGTGTATCCACAAACCCACCGTTACACCCGCGACACCACAACCCGCCACCACCACCATGACCACCACAATCACCACCACACCGAGCATCACCACCACCATCCCTTAACTAATCCGACAATCAGCACTGTCCCCACCACCATACCCCAACCACATCACCATTAATGCCGATGCCGCAAACCGTCATCACCATTACCACCACCGATTAAGTCAAACTTGCCCAGCGAGAACATTTCCCGACTCTAAATCTTCTGAATAAGCCACCGCCAACCGCCACTCACTACCTCAGTCCCCCACTACTCACTCATGCTTCCTTCTGACGATAACACTGCCGACACCATCACGTTTATTTTTTTCGAAATTCTTATTCTTTTTTAGCATATCTAGGATTAATATCATAAAGTTCATAAAAATTGAAATTGATTAAGATCTGAACCGATAAATGATTGCAATGATGGTGTTCGACGTGTAATGGCTGGCAGTATGCGCCTTGGAAACGGGTATTCTCGGTGGCAAGAGGACAAAATGGGGAATAGAAGAATACGGAGTAGGATAAAAGCATCACAGAGGAACGAGTGGTCGCTGGAGGTGCACGAGACAGATGAATAATCGTCGGAGGTGACGACGGTGCTACGAAGGTGTCAGTGTTTGCCGGCGGTAGTAGGGTATTCGCCGGAGCTCAGGTATATGCATCTATGATGGGTCTGAGAGAAGAAGTTAAATTATAAGTGGGGGAAGTTATCCTCGGAAGGGATTGGGCTTGAATCTTGACTGTATATTCTTTTAATCTAGTGGCTCTCATTTATTTCGTAAGTTCCCACCGAAATGTTAGTTCGTACACAATCTTGATTATATATATATATATATACATATATATATATATATATGTGTGTGTGTGTATTATTGAAACTAACGTTTGTGGCTATATGTAATTTGTCACCTATTTTTGAGCTGGCCTGCGTTGATCCATATGGTATTTCCGATCATATGGGGAGCAGTTTGATTTACAGGTTTGAATTAATATGATCGAGATTTGGGGCCGCGCTAGAGACATCAGAGTCAATTGCGTAGTGACGTTGTACAGGTCGTAGATTGCAGTCGAGTTGTATTTTATTATTAATTTATTCTTATTATGTAATTTATTAAACATGGACTTTAATAAAATGTTTCTTAATTGGAGTTATGATTCACTACCTAGGGAAACCGAGATGGTAACGCCTTTAATTACTTTGGCCTAGTAATTGGGGGTATTCTAACTCTACACAACCATGATTATAATCCAATTTTCTCATTCCCAAGTTAGGATTCGATCCACACGAGTCAAAGGCACGAATTTTCATATTTAATAACTTTAATAATTGATTAAAATGAAAGATTAACAACTCACGATGTGAAAGGTGTGATCTTTGTTTGCGAATCGCAGTTTCTAACCAACTAGCAAGCCTTCTCCCTCTTCTCTTATTGATTTTATGTGGTTGATGGTACAATTTGTCAAAGGGCTCAGATTTGGTGTTTAATAGGGCATTTATTAGATTTAGGTCAGTTTAGCAATAATATAAAATAGTTATAAAAAAAGTAGGAACGTCGGAAATAAGAAAAAATCAATGAGTCGCTGAGACAAGGCCGGCTCGACCGAGCAAGGTCACTCTGCTCGATCGGGCAACGCCTGCTCTAACGATTTCACGCTCCAAACCCAACCAAAAACTATAAACAACTTTTGGCTTGATAAATGGTTTGCTCGACCTCCCATCACCCCTATCCTCGATCTAGCATGCTCAGAAATCACGGGTAATACAGATGATTGTTGGTGGCAACTAGTTAATAAATGTAGGGTTTCCCTTTTTTTAATGGTAGCTTAGTGACGAGATTGGCAAGACACTTCAACCTCTGATTCAATTCAAACAGTACATACACTTCTATTTCGAACGATACTCTTATTGATGAAGCTTTCCTATTTCGTCACTATTATTGTTTTAAGTATGAAGTCAATTCTCTAAGGCCTGAGTGGTTGATCAAATATAGTACTTTTCTCCACTGGCATTGCAAGAGGTTTCCCAAACTTGACTGCGGATGTGGTCCCAATACCTGGAGGCCGAGGTAATTACTCTCAGTCTTACCTCTTGATTGACATTTTGGAGAAAGGGCAATACTCCACTCAACATGGCCAACCACCACAACCACAAATGCCTAACCTTTGTTACTCTTCTTTCCAACAACAAGACCCTCGTCCCGAGTTTGTTAGGATACCTCTTTATTCCCATGAATACAACTCATATACTTATCCAAAATGCCAATGTGGCGACAAATGAATATTACTTGAAGGGTTTGATGCAAAACATGCATGTTGGTATGTATGTGCACTGATCGGGTGAGTAATTATTATGCCCATATCCTCCGTTTTACCTCTGTGCATCAAGGGTATATCGACCCTCATATCCTCCTACCGGATTGGGTACAACTACATGTCATGTTTCCCAATAAAGGCAACCAAAATGAAGGTGGGGAAGTTCAAGGGATGGAGGTTGATAGTGAGGAGGATGGTGAGGAAAGTAAGGAGGATAATGGTGATGATAATGATGATGATGTCGAGGAAGAAAGTAGTGGTGATGATGACAATGGTCATGATGATGATGATGGAGATGAGAGTGATGATCATTGAGAGAGGATAATGACTCCAATGGTGGACGGTGTCTCCCTTAACATCTAGATTTTGGACAATTGTAAGCTACTTCCTCTTCTCTTCTGTACTCTCATCTTCATTTATTGCATTTTTGTTCGAATAGTTGCATGTTAGAGTCTTTGGACATTTTTGATTAGATTGTAGTCTCTGTAACACGAGAGGCTAGAACCTTAGGCACATCCAGGTGCCATTATTTTTGCTCTCCAAAGAAAAATCCAAAGTGACAAATTTGCATTCATGGTCATGTGTGGCCAAACTTCCCTTATTTTTGCACTTACAATAGTGTTTTGGATGGTTTGGGGAAGGTTGATCACAAGCATTAGGAGTTAATCTAAATTAGCTCTCTACTTAATCAATTTCATGTATTATTCTTCGTTTAGTTTACTTAGTCATCATATCTAAGGCATTTTATTTAGAGTAGTTGTATATATCATATAGTTACTTCCATATAGTTAATCGTATTGCATTTAGATTAGTTCATGTAGCTTACTTTCATTTGCATTTAGATTAGCTTACATTGCATTTAGTTTAGCTTTATTGCATTTCGTGCATTTGTTTTTCCATTTCCATATTTGGAAAAGGCATAAACAAATATTTTATTTTCAAAATCTTTCGAAAACCAAAAATATGTTCTTCCATTTTGACAAAAACCTTTCAAAAATACTAAAAAAAAGAGTTTTTACTTTTCTTTTCTTTTTCCCATTTTGTACATTGGGGACAATGTACATTCTAAGTGTGAGGATGGGAAATTATATTCCAAAAAGCCATATAAATTTAAAATTTTCAAAAATTTCAAAAATATGTTCTTTCTTTTATGCATATCCTTTCAGAAAAAAACAAAAAAATATAAAAAAATTACAATGGAAAAAAACTTTGAAAAATACAAAGAAAATAGTAGCATAATTGTCCATATGCTTTTGTTGTGTTTGTTGCTCTTCTAGCATAGGTACAACACTTTATTTAAGACATGTACAAGGGAGTTTGAAGACCGGTTGGTATAATTGTTCTAATCTCTTCTCCCTTCCTTTTTCTTCTCATTTGTCACTTGAGGAGGATGCAATTGTATGTTGATGATATGAAGAGTATTTTAGAGATGTTGCGGTTATGTGCTTATGTGTTGTAGAAGAATTGCATGTAGTTAGATTGGCGTATAGATGAGTTTCATTCATTGTAGATTGTGAATATGTTAGATGCATTCATGACATATAATTGCATTTAGGTAAAAAAATTGTACATTGAACTTGTTCAATAGAATGGACTTAAGACGCCCTAGGATGTGTAATACTAGTGTGTTTTCACGCATGACCTATGACCTAGTAAAGGGTTTGCACTTGACCACTTGATCAACCTCAATGGTGTGATAAATCCTTGGTTACTGTGTTTTCCTATGTGGCTTTAGATGCCATCCAACTAGCCAAATTTTTGCCATCTTTATCATTTTGTCAAAGGAAACTAGCAATTAGAGTAGGCGATCCGGGCCGTGCTTTAGCGGGCGGCACAAGCCCGTCACGGACCTAGAGGTGGCACGGCCCGTCACGGACCCAGAGGTGGCATGGCCTAGGCACAGGCGTGCCTGAGATGGGCTCCGACGCTATTTTGTAAAAAATAATGTGCCCAAGCACGGCACGGCCCAGGCACGCGTGGTCTCGGCACGCACCATGCACGGCCCGGCCCATATATTGGCACAGTTAGTTGCACTATTGCCGTTGGGAAATCAGAAATGTTTGGAGACATGGGAGTTGGGACTTGGGCATAATGTCGTTGGAGTGTAGCCGTTAATGGCATTATTGTTGTTAACTCATGTCATGCAAATGATGCAATGTAGCCATTATTTTTTGGCTGTTGAAATTTTTTTTTTTATTATTAATATTTTCCAAACCCTATAAATAACACCTTAATTCAAATCAGTTCTACACAATTCAATACGTCTCTTATTCTCTTCTACTTATCTTAATTCTTACAAATAATCTTGCAATATAATTTAAAAATATATAAAAGTCTTATATTATAAATATATAAAATACTTATATAAAATAATTAGTTGATTGGGTTTTGTTGAATCAGTTTCCTAAGTAATCAAGTTGGTGAATCGGGTTTTATAATAAGCAAGTTGGTGAATCGGGTTCAAGTAAGGCTTTAATTGTTCATTCCGATATTCTGAATTTCGATAGCTTTGTTTGCACTTTCTAACACTACCTTTTATTATATTGTTTTTATTTTTGTTTGAGTTACATTTAGCTAATTAGTTTTATTTTTATTTTAATTATCGCCTCTTAAAAATTGAAACGTAATTATGGACTCTCAAAACACTTCTAGGAGGTCATTTAATTAGTGAGTCGAAGTCACCAACAAGAGACCCCCAACCATTTAATATGAACCAATATATGGGTTTCACACCGTCATAATTACAAAATATGCAATGGCCCGGCCAATCAACCGACCCCCGCATAATGACCCCGAATCTATTTAGTAGTACAATATTTGAAAATCAACATTTTCAAACACCTACTACAATGCCATTAATGCCTAATCTACCACCTTTTGTGATGAGGGGGCGTAAGACCAGGGTTCGAACATGGATCATGTGGGGATGTGTCATCCACCAAATCAAGGCCACTACCACATACACAACCCAAGCAACCCGAGCAACCCAGACAACCCGAAAAACCCGATGTAGAAATATGGATGACCGAAGAAGAAATGAATGAAATACGTAAAAAGGGTAAATCAAGTGAATCGTGGAACCATTTTATAAAATGTAAAAATAAGGCAATTTGCAAATGTATATATTGTCATAAAATATTGAGTTGCGCTACTACGGGTGGAATCGGTCATTTACATCGACATTAGAAAACTGTAACCTTTATCTCGAACGTGGGCAACCTTCAATGGACTAATTCATGACTCAACCTGATAACCAAGTGTACACTTATGATTATGACTTATGTTCCGCTAAATTGTCTAAAATGATTATTCAAAAAGAAAAAACATTTGCAGTAGTTGAACAACCGGCTTTTAATGACTATACCGCCACAAAGAAACAAGTAGGAGGGTCGTTAGAAATAATGGTATGGTACAATTTCTGACGACACGAGAAAACCTTATTTCTATGTTTGAAAACACTAAATGTGAATTTAGTATAATTGCTGATGGGTGGGATTCTTGCACGTATTATTCGTATTTATGCATTACTGGCTCATTGGTTGGATGGCAACTGAAATGTGCAAAAATGAATCATTGAGATTGCTAAAGCAGAAGTCCCTCATAACGCCGTAAAATACGCATGCAATTATCATGAACGACATTAAAGGCGTTACCATCTCGGTTTCCCGATGAAGGGTTTTAAAAATACAATTAAGAACATTTTATTAATAAATAAAAGTCAGTGGATTACAAAACATTGAATGAATATAAATTACAACTCGTCTATGTCAACATCATTTATCACGTCTATGTACTCGACTCTGATCCGTAATGCGACCCGAATCCCGATCGATGCTATATGAAAATATGTAAATCAGACTGCTCCCCACATGATTGGAAATATCATATGGATCAAAGCAGGACACCCCGGAAATAGGTGATAGGTACATAAAGCCACAAACGTCAGTTCCAATAATATAATTGAGTACGAAAGACGATAAGACATAATATGCAATGCAACTACAATTACAAAAGACATGTCTCCCACCTCTCCACTCCACAACCACCGATGCCAAGGACGCACCCACGGTACCCACAACCCAGTAACGGCACTGCAACACTGACAACCAACACAAACGGATCGCAGGCCGAAAGGCACTCGAGACACAACCGTGGTACCGAGTTCGAGCGCTAACCGGACCCCTGTCCGACGTTGTTACGCATCGCAAATATCTCCATTCTCAAGTCATTAATGTGCACATCCCTAATGGTGTGGGAAGCCCCAATAGGCGACCCATGCGTAAGACGGCCTCCCATCCGTCTTACGTCTCCTCAAAAACCATGTCGTAACCACAATCTTCAAAATCCAATATCATATATATATATATATATATATATA
>JAOWBH010166750.1:0-10890 GCA_028566215.1 Silene coronaria
GTTAAGTGTATAATATTTTATTAATTGTGATATTTAATTGTTAAATGATCAAATTAATAATTAATTATGTAAGATAACTAATCACATGACTTATAAGCATTTGTGGGACAAATGTCAAAAATCAAAATGGACCAAATAAGGCCTCATGTGACCGGTTTTGGTAGTGTAATGTACACTCCATTTCCTTGTCCATTTGTTTTGTATTGTCATGTAATTATGAGATTCTCTTACACATAATCAACTTTAACTTACACACTCAATCTAAAGGCATGTGCATGATAATATAAAAAGAGCAAAACTCACCCATTTGTGGGTGTGTGTCCGGTTTTTGGAGAAGGAGAGAGCACTTCATTTTTGCTCCTATTTCTCCCTAAAACACTCACATGCAAACCTCTCAACTCACATATTTTCATTACTAATATTTACAACTTATTACTAGTGTAGTAATATAAATAATATTAGTATTATTTAGGGAGTTTTTACTACATACTATCTAGTTAATATTTGTAGTAAATCTTGGGCTAATCTTGGGTGCAATTAAAAGGAGAGATTCTAAACTTGAATCTTGGTGTTGGAGGATCATCCTAAACTAATTAGCTCAAGAATAAGTAAAGGTAGGAGACCTTACTTGTGCCCAAAAAACCGAAATCACAATGTAAGGATGATTATTTCCTCTTAATCTTTGATTAATTTCACATGCATGCAACTAGATCCACTAAGTATAAATTATGAGTAATTTATAGAATGAATTAGATGAGTCTAATTAAGGTTAATGAACCTAACATGAAGGTGTGACCAAATATCATGGACACTTGTCAAAGATGCGTCGAAATACCAGGGACACGGGCCAAAAAAATGAAGAAAGTTAGACACAATTTAATTGGTGCCTGGCGAATATCTGAATCTGACAAGAGTACGTTCGTTAAGTATTCGTGCTAATAACTTGATAAGTACTAGGAGTCTAGGAGGATGTTTCTTTTTATTTTCAATATATGTCTCTCTTAAGATCATCGATATATTTATCTTAAATGAAAATTTGTGTTTTATTTTTGGAACAACACTATAATTAAAAGAAAAATGAAAACGTGAAAGTGGATCCTAAGTAGGCAAAGTATAACCTAAATAAATAAACAAGACACACAAACCCAACGCACAGTACGTAGAAAACGCTGACATGTACACATACAATTGGTCAGTAACCACGTGTCATAGTATAATTGGGTGATGACACACTTCATCAACACAAGACTTTTCTTCATAAGAGATGCACTTATATCGCAGCTCCTCAAACTAAAACACAACATAACAAACAACAAAACCTCCCAACACTTAAGCTCTCAAATCCACGCATATCTTCCATTGTTTTTCTTCAAGCTTCCATTAATGGAGACTCGAAGAAGCTCCAAGCTTCTATGTTTAGGCTTCTTACTTATTGCTTGCTTCGCTGTTAATCTTTACGCTTCTGATCCCGTAAGTTCGATAATTACTCTGTTTTGTTTTGAATCATTTTATGATTTTTTTTATTTGATTTTATGTTATTTTTTAGTGCTATATGAGATTTTATGTTAACTTTGATGTAATTATTCGAGTTTTTGATGATTGATGGAAGCAGATCTTTATGAATCAATGCATCAAATTTAGTTTGATGTATTTGTTAGTGTTATATGCATTTTTGCGTTAATTTCGATGTATTTGTGAGTGTTAATCGATTTTATTTGGTGATTGATGAAAACAGATCCTTTACGAATCGTTTGACGAGTCGTTCGATGGACGATGGATCGTGTCGGAGAAATCCGATTACAACGGTAATTTCTAATTTCAAATATATCTCATTTACAGTTTATTTTAGTGTTACAGATCTTGTATATTTAATGTTTGACATTGTTAGTAATGTGAATTAGTATTATACTGTATGCGATTGTGATGTTCAAATGATAGGAGTGGTTAGTGTGTTTGACGAGATTAGGTTTAGTATCACTGCAGATTTAGATCTAGATTAACTGTCGGTAAATTTAATCCTCAAGTTGAGATGATGAATTGCTAGTGGTTGCGCTTCAGTGAGATGTTGTGATGGTCAGATGCGATTTTTATTTTAGAAAGTCTCCCCTGTGACCGTTACAAGCTTACGACCTTTCACAAACCCTCTCCCACTTGCCCTTCCTCTCGCCGTTTGTGACGAAACAGTATCGTCACATGAGAGTTTGTGTTTTTATTCAGTTTATATTAGGATATTTACCGATTGATTGAATTTGGGACCTCAGGGTCGGTTCTGATCATGAAGGTTGATGGTTGTAGCACAATCAATGGTTCAACAAGCTAATATTTCGGAATTAATTTTCATAGGTTTACCTGTTCTACAAGTAGAAGTTTTTATCTTCACAGTTATATTACGGAGTATGACTGTGAAGTTTCTTTGGGTAATGTCATCTCTTTTATTGAGATTGCGACTGTCATACTCTGTTACACCTTAAAAGCTTCGGTTGTTTTCCAATCTGATAACATTCTTGTACTTTTCGAGGTGGTTTGAAAGATTCTGACTTTTTCTCTCTTCTTTCATGATGAGATGCGTGATATTTTCTGCCGTACAAGAAAGTTGCCACTTTAAGGTCTAGTTACATGCAAATATTTTCCGTCTTCGCCTCCTCGGTTAAGTGCAGCTGAAATTGTTGTATTTCATCTTATGAAAAACATAGCAGTGTAGCTTTGATTAATTTTGTACAGTATAGCATAATTACTTGTAGAGTTTTAGAGCGTGTTTCCGTTCTACATTCTATAAAAAGAAGGGAAACCTATTGAGCTAGGGGTTAAGAGAAGGATTGAATTTTTACAACTTAGCTGCGAATTGGTGATTGCTCCGTATGTTTTATTGGGTATTTTGGCAATTTTGTTAGTATTAGTTTGGGCAAGTGGTATAAAGTCCATGAGGAGACGGTGATCATCAGCACTTCTGACATAGAATTGGGATGCATTAAATTTAGCGTACAGTTCTGTGCCAAATGAAAGCAAAGCTAGGTAGATCCCGAGTAGATTCTGTTCTCAACTCTTTAAGTTAGCACCCTCCCCCCTCTTGAAACTAAAAATAACCTTTGATGTCCGTTTACTGCTGTGTTTGGTAATAATGACTATAATATCCTGCTTTTGTATAGGTGTTTGGAAGCATGAGAAGAGTGAAGGCCATGATGATTATGGGCTTCTTGTCAGCGAGAAGGCGAGAAAGTATGCCATTGTGAAAGAACTTGAAACTCCTGTGGAGTTGAAGGAGAAAACTGTTGTTCTCCAATTTGAAACTCGCTTCCAGAATGGTCTGGAATGCGGAGGAGCTTACCTGAAATATCTCCGTCCCCAAGAGGCTGGATGGGTATCAAAGGAGTTCGATAACGAATCACCTTACTCTATTATGTTTGGACCTGATAAGTGTGGATCAACAAACAAGGTTCATTTTATCCTCAAGCACAAAAACCCAAACAGCGGTGAATACGTTGAGCACCATCTTAAGTTTCCACCATCTGTGCCATCTGATAAATTGAGCCATGTGTATACTGCCATTTTGACTCCTGACAATGGGGTCCGCATTTTGGTCGATGGTGAAGAGAAGAAGAAGGCTAACTTGCTCACTGGTGACGACTTTGAACCTGCTATCATCCCACCAAAGACAATTCCCGACCCAGAGGATAAGAAACCCGAGGACTGGGATGAGAGAGAGAAGATTCCTGACCCTGAGGCAACAAAACCTGATGATTGGGATGAGGATGCACCAATGGAGATCGAAGATGAGGAGGCTACTAAACCCGAAGGGTGGTTAGATGACGAGGTAGAAGACATTGATGACCCAGAAGCAACAAAGCCTGAGGATTGGGACGACGAAGAAGATGGTGAATGGGAGGCACCAAAGATAGCTAACCCACTGTGTGTCGAAGCACCTGGATGTGGTGAGTGGAAGAGGCCAATGAAGAGAAACCCAGCTTACAAGGGGAAATGGTACGCACCACTTATCGACAACCCAGCTTTTAAAGGAATTTGGAAGCCACAAGAGATTCCCAACCCTAACTACTTTGAGCTTTCCTCTCCCAACTTCGAGCCTATTGCTGCTGTGGGTATTGAGATCTGGACCATGCAAGATGGCATACTATTCGATAATATCTTAATTGCTGGCGATGAGAAGACGGCCGAGTCATACAGGGAAACCCAATGGAAGCCAAAGTTCGACGCAGAGAAGGAAAAGCAAAAGGCTGAGGAGGCTGCTGCTCAGTCCGCAGAAGGTTTGTCAGGCATCAAGGTAAGCACCGTGTTGCCTTGAATATAGCAAAAAACTTATATGAGACTGTTTTACATGTGACATCAACCCGTTATCGTAGAAATCTATAATTAAATGAGAGATGCTCAGATTCATAATGATTTGGGTTGGTGTTAGATGTGAGACCGTCTCAGACGAGACTCACTGGTGACTATATTCCAGTCTTAATTCCATTACATGATTTGTGTATTGATTCTTTGTGTTCTCTATTTCAGAAAACTGTCTTTGACCTCCTCTACAAGGTTGCAGATGTCCCATTCTTGGAAGCTTACAAGCCTAAACTCCTTGTTAGTAAATTACCGATACCTAATTCTTATTCTGTTGAGAATACTTCTTATTCTTGTTTATGCGTTTCCATAATTTATTTAGCAATCATTATTTTTGCAGGAACTTATTGAGAAGGCTGAGACACAACCCAATATCACCATCGGTGTCCTAGTTTCTATAGCAGTTGTCCTTGTTAGTCTTGTTTTCAAGATTCTTTTCGGCGGCAAGAAACCTGTAAGTGTACCACATCTGTGCCAACATTTTTAGATTCATAATTCTCTGTTAATGAATGAAGTTTCTAATTTCCATTTTTAGGTGCAGGATTAATTTGTATTTTAATTTTATATCTTTATTCGCATAAATTCTACTCTGTTATTTTTAGTTACATTTGCCTAATTAGTATTGTTGGCTATGTATAGGCGGCCCCAGCCCCTCCAACAGCACAACCAGCTGCTCCAGAGAGTTCAAGCTCCGAAGATAAGGAAGGTGAAAACGATAAGGAAGAAGCTGCTGCTCCTCGTAGGAGAACAAGGCGTGACTGAGAACTAGAAATGATGAGAAGTGAGTTTGTGCGCCTTGCCTTTGTTTAGCACTGCGATCTCCAAAAGCTTTCCCAAGGCGCCTACTTGCGAGATAATTTAAATTTTGAGTAATGCTCGAGAACGTAATTCAGTTGTTTGTAGGAGTGTAAATGAGGATCTAACAGTATTTTTATCGGATTCTTGTAGTTTTTGGGTTCTCTGAGATTTCTCACGGAATGTATTTTTGGATTATTTGTTTTTTTTTTTGGATTAATTGTTTTTTTTTTTGGATTAATATATTGGAAGTCCCAAAATTTCAAATGCTATCCTTAGTCTTTCGGCTGTATAGAGTTCAGCAGTTGCACCTGCAGAGGCTTTTATTTTTTATTTTTTATTTTTTACAATAAGAGAGACTACACCAGAAAGGAAACAAACGAGAAACTAAAAATCTAAAAAAGCATAAAACTGACTTGGAAACACCTCCAACGTCTTGTGGAAGCAAGCGAGACAAGTGAGCTGGAGTATCCCTCTCTTCCATAACGACTAGCCCCAAGATTGGTTAGCCAATCCGCACATTCATTAGCTTCCCTGTAGATATGGTGTACCTCAACTTTCCATGTCGAATCATTTGAACAATTGGACAGTTTGAATGGTAATCCGTTAAAAAGCCGTTAGCTCTGACCACGCCTAAGAGCCGTTAGAATCTGATTCTAGGAGATCCTTCAATTCAGTTTGAACGTACAGTTCAATTCCGTACGTTTCATTAAAAGATGCTCTAAATCTGAGCCGGTAGTCGCAAATGAGCCTCTAGTATTTGAAAAGCATGGTACCAATTTATGTACGTTAATTGAATTACTATTCAACATAAGACGACCTGATAAGTTTTCGTGCCACAAATTAGGGCATGTGCAGTATTCAGTACCTCCTTAAGCTTCATATATTGAACCCTTCACGACCCCCACCCGCAAACTAGGAACGTAAACAGGTCCCTGTAAAGCCGACAATGGTAGCCTTCTACATCTATACCATGTTTAGTACATAAACTAACAATGGTCCCTGTGCATTGTTTCAACACAAGGTCAGAAATACAAATCTTGACCTTCCTAAATCCTAATTGTTATCCCAAGATTCACCGGTGATTAACATCATATCCTTCACAGCCCTCCAAAGTTCCAAGGGCAATTACATTTTGAGATTTGCAGGCCACTGGGAAGATAATTGCAGTTAAGTATGTTAACCTCGCAACTGTCGTGGTGGATATGTGGAACTTGGTGTATTTGATATCGAGTCGTCGGGCCCAAGATCGTCAATGGGTGGACGCTGCATGTGATGATCGGTTACTGACTGGTATGCCATCGCTAGTGCCAAGGCCTGCAAAAGGTAAAGAAACATAAAAAGAGGCACTTGACATTACAATCAAGCATGTATCAATAATATGCAAAACTAAGGTCCATCTTGAACGAGGACTAAACTAGATGCCGTAAACCAAAAAAATCTTGCTTAACAGAGGCATACTATGTGATCATGGTGAGGGGGAGCATAAATGCCAGTTGTTATCGTCTTTCTTCTCCGAGTACCACCAGAGGGTGGGTTATCAATTTGAGCAAAACCAGTAGGTACAACAATTACCGGCATGCCAACAAGGTTTCCCATGCAAACCTTTTCCCAATCAGTTGCATTACCAATAAAGGCATCTACTGAGAAACTTTTTTCCACTTCTTGAATCAATCTTCCCCTTGCCCTCTGAGCCTGAAAATCATCAAGACATTCAATTAATTTTTTCCTTTTAGTCCTTGCGTGATTCTTCGTGAGGTACAGTTCCTACTCTTAACTCGTAATTTCTTCAAAGAAGAATCTAAGATCATTCATAGTTAATAATTAGTCAAACTTTGATGATATACAACTACTACAAAACCACTAACAAAAAATTTAATTACTGAATAAGCATGAAAAGGAAACAAGTGTCTCCATGACCATCAGAAATCACCAACCTGCAAATAATCTACAGCTGTAATAACTCTTGCCCTACGCAGTTCATATGGCCATTGATCCTGTGCTTCGTAGGAATTATCCTGCCCGGAGCGCTGCCACTCGTCGAAGTGAGACAACATATCCACATCCATAGTGAAGTTCAAGACTCCTTGAACTGAGTCAACTGTATAATTTAGCTTGAAAGGAACCATGTTAACACCCTTAGAGGCAAGAATCTTAACCACCTGAAATCGGCATAGAAACATTGTTGGAAGGCAAGAGAAAAATTCCAGACGTGCCTAGTGAATCTAAGACTAGTAAACGGGCTCTTAAATTCTTCATCCGTTGCACATCATTTTTTTCCTACTTGGAATAGAAAGGGCAACTTTAGAAGTACTCGTATCTATTACCTCCATTTCAGCATCATCAAGATATCCAACTGTAAGCTTTGTAAGGTCGACATGGAAAGGATCAGCAAACGGCATATCTCGTGAAGACAGGTCATCTGGATCCTTCCCCCGAATATTATCCAGAATAACAGCACAATCAGCAGCAGCTCTGCAAAAAGGACCCAGCTTATCCTGTATAATACACAGCTTTTAGAGAGCAATTTTTTTTGCTAAATGAGAGTAAGATGGACGGGTACAAGAAGCAATGTTGCACGAGCATGACTACACAAGCACATATTGAACTCTTACCAAGCTTTCTGATATGCTCATTACACCTGTACGTCCAACAGTACCAAAAGTTGGGCGTAAAGCTGTTACACCACATCGAGCAGAAGGATATGTAATAGACCCTGCAGTTTCTGACCCGATTGCAAATGGCACCATGCCTATCATCAAAGAAGAAATACTGCATCAGGAAAAGCATCTTCCCTCTAGCTGCATTCACTATAAAAGAAGTCTAGCCTGGACTTCCATGGAAGATAATAACACCAACCTTACTCCAGGACCTCACAGGTTCCCGCAAATAACGAGGTTAGGGAAATTAGATGTACTCCACCTTACCCCTTGGTTCACAACAAAGATAGGTTGCCTTCGATGACCCAAAATGAAAAATGCATCGAGAATTGCATCGGATCGTTGTTACTTCCCAATTATAAGAAGTGCAACCAGTTTAGCGACTCATTTTACATTATTCCATCATAAAAAAAAGGGTCTTTGGATTCAATTGGAAATGAGAAGGGGTTAGGAGGGACGGAGTGTACGCAGCCTTTTACCCTGAAACAATAGGGAGAGCTGGTTTCAAAATGACCAATATTGAAATTTTATATCGTTTTGAAGGTTAAAAAACACCTGCAGAAGTGCAAGCAGCAGGTCCAGCAGATGAGCCAGTAGAAAACTCCTCTATATTCCATGGATTTCTTGTTCTACCCCCAAACCAGATGTCATCATAGGCCAGTGATCCACTTACAAGCTTTGCAACAAGAACTGCACCAGTGGACTTCAACCTTACACACACAAGACACAGCCCATTTTATTAAAAATACGAACTGTTAACAGTTGCAAAAAATACTGTAATTGCCCAGTGAAGGTGACATAAATAGATGTACATTTGCAGGCACCCTGATTTCTTGAGTACCTTTTATAGACCCAAGCTTCGATATCAAGTACTCGATCTTTGAAGATGCCAGAGCCCCATGTTGTCTTATAGTGGGGCACTGAAATTATATCTTTTAATCCATACGGGATACCATGGAGAGGACCTAAAGACATATATACGGATAGATCATTTAAACATTATGTACAGATAAGGCCAATTACACTAACAGAAAAGAGAGCGGAGTTTATATTCCTCACATTTCTGGAAAATAGGAGCCCCTCAAAGACAATTTAAGGAAAATAAATCAGTATCCATGCTAAAGAATGACCGGGAGTGACCAGAAAGTTGATTCCTAAAGCTAAAATCTTTCCATAATTCTAGGAGACGCAGAAATGGCAAAACTATCTCCAAAGCACAAAAATATACTCCCACCAACCACATTTGTTCTTCCCATTTATTTTTACACGGTCTCCAAGATGCTACTTTGACCGCATTTTTTGACATGCAAATATAACTTTTTTTGTTGAAAAATATCTCGTGAAAGATTGTTTGATGACAATTCTAAAATATTTAAGTTTTAAGTCTTAAAAATGGGTTTTTCTACGATGTACCCCTATGTTTTTTCAGATTCTACAATATACCCTCAGTTCTTAAAATCACACAAAATTGTGAAATACCCCTTGAATCAATTAGTTATACTACAAATGCCCTAAATGCTAAAATTTTACGATTTTAAATATTATATTTGGACGGTTTTGGTTGATTACTCAACCAAAATTCGTAGAACCATCAAATATAATCCTTATTTTCTCAACAATGTACAATTTTTGTGACAATATGTAACCATTACAAAACTCGAAATAGGATACTTGGGATTTTTTAGGGGCTAATTTTGGAATTTAGGGGTATATCAGATATTTCTTAAAAATTGAGGATATATGTTAAAATTTGGGACAACACGGGTGCACCTTAGAAAATCCCTAATATTTTTTATTTCTCAACTTCAAATTTGATACCTTCCACCCTAAAAATAGAAATGGGAAGAACAAATATGGATGGAGGGAGTACTTCTTTTCCACTTAGATAAGTTCATGGCATATCCAGATACTTCACCGAAGTCAACGATGACAAAAAAACACAAGAACAACAAAATCTTAGTCCCAAATGATTTGAGGCCCGCTAACCTGAACCGTCATATAGAATATTTACAGTGGATCAGGAAAAATACACAAATACCTAGATAGTTTCCTTGAGAAAGCAGCTGATCAGCCTCTTTGGCCTGCTTGTATGCCAGTTCTTCTGTTATGGTAATGACAGCTTGGAGAACATGATTGTACCTACATTAGTAAGATCAAGGCCAAGATTCAAATTTTACGGAACCAAAATAATGAACATTGATGTGGTGTATAAAATCAAATTCAACAAGCATTGGAAGAACAAACGTATTGAAGCTATTAGGTAAGAGATGCAGTTCTTCCGATGTTTTTATAAATCCAACAACCACTTGAACTCTAGGCCGTCAAATTGAACAAACCATACAATATACAGATTTTTTTTTTTATTCACCCCCCTCTTAAGAAATTTGTTTCAGAGTATCACTTCCTTAAAATAGCAAACTAAAATCAGTGAAACAAATAGGCTTTCTCAAAGTAAAACACTAGCACGTGTTATCCCGTCTAATTATGAACGTCTGTGATTGTAGAAGAGACCACGAATGACCAAGTACAAAACCAATTTAGTCATTGTAATTTTGTGCACGCGTCACACGTGAATGTTAACGTCCTTAACAAAGCAAAAAATTCATCATTCTTGTGCATCCAAGTACAAATGAAAGGCCTAAACTGTTGCAATTAATTTATTTTGAACGCATATCACGATGCAATTTTCATTACGGGTCATCCAGAAAAAGAAAAAGAAAACATATCAGAGATTCAATCATAAGAGCAACGTTGCTTACATCAAATCCTCATACTTAGACACAGATGAATGTTTTTAAGGCTGTGGGTATATCGATAACAGCATAATTTGATCAGAGGCAACTTTGTCTACAACATTAAATTTAAGCCCTCTATAACCCTACATTAGCGAGAGAGCTTCGATTGTTCTACCTGGAAGGTAAATTTATAGTCTCTGGAGAAAAGGTGCGTCATACCTTTTCAGTCTCCGGAGAAAAATTTCAGTAAGCTCAACAGAAGAAATCTTTTTTGTTTTAATGAGCTGGCCGAGTTCAAGAACCTGAACAAGTGAACAAATCAAGATTGGTCATTGAAAAGGAAGACCACACAGATAGGA
>JAOWBH010166761.1:0-10889 GCA_028566215.1 Silene coronaria
TTCCTCAAGTGGTCTTTAGAAGTCACACACAAAGGAACCGTTTCATAGCTCTTATGGGCGTACCTAGGAGACCGACCTGGTGCGTCAATCGCACCGTTCTGGAGGAGTTGGACATTGAGAGAATAGCTTTAAGTGTCTGTTTTCTTGTACGATTAGAGTGTTTCATACTTCCATACTAAAATTCTTTATAAGATAGCTGTTTCCTTTTGATCTGTGATTTCTCGAATTTTACATTTTAATGCGAGAGATCTTGAGTTTTTGAATTTACCTTTTGCTTTAGACCCTTCTTTTTCGTACTCATCTAAACAATACTCATACGGAGTATATTGGAATGTTTCTGGTGTTTGCTTCTTAGCTTTGGAAAGGAGCCTTAAAAAACAGGATGAATATGCTTTTCCCCTTCTTTCTGGTTGCAGTTGCAGTAATATGTTTTTGTGACTGCTAAATCGTAAATGTGATGTTTGCTCTTCCATAAGATATCTTCTAGCTTTATCATGATATCAATGGTTACGCCCTATTCGTGGTAGTTCTTTGCATAATCTTGGCATCCGAAATGGAGAGCTTCACAAAAACTTGTTTTGTTCACTTTAATGTTGAGATTTAGCGATATGTCCAATTAGTTGTTTCTGTCTCCAACTCTCAATATTGGATGAAGAAACTGATCTCTCCGTTCTCTTCTATTTTTATCAGATGCTTAATTACTATGGTTTCACTTTCAGTACGTGATTTTTAGGCGTGGCATTGGTCTTGATCGCACTACGGATTACTTTTTCATGGAGAAAGTGGATATGATCATTGCTCGGATATGGGGGAAACTTCTGAGAGTTATTGGGTGAGCACAACTGATCTCTTGCACGTTTGATTGAGTTAAAAGTTCTACAATTGAAATTGTGTGTTTTGTTAGCTAGAAAAAACTAAGATTAATCTCAGGAACCAAAGTTCATCAAGTAGGCAATCTACTTTTTATCTTGCTGCTAGACAAGTGATAAGGGTAAAATCGTCTCACCTTAATCAAAGTAATCCTAACTTAATACTAACAAATAGTCACTGCAAAGGAAGGTATCAAATCCACGAGGAAACTGTAATAATCTAGTTTGCTAATAACCAAGTCCGTCTTAAAGTAACAATCTGGGGTTCTTTTGGTTGTTTAACTATAACTAATTGCAAATAAATAAAAGGCGAATTCAAATAGGTTAAAAGGTCAGGGTCTTTAGTTCACTAGGAATATTAATCGGGAACAGGAGATTAGCTAATTACTAAATCAATCAAACTGTCTAAGGTCGTAAGTTCGGTCGAATCAGTTGTGCCCTTCAGATCTACAATCCAACATGCGGTCGCTATCATTAGATTTGTTCTATTCGAATGTCATAGCCTTAATTCGTCTTAACCCAGTCGGTGAAAATCCTAATTTGCGATACTAGTTGATTAATCGTGGCCAGTAGTCAATTAGCTAGGTTCAAGACAACAATCAAAAGACAATTCATGCGATTTCGTTAGCAACTAATGAAGCTACCCCTTTTAACATTCCTAGATCCCCTTTTAACCCTAGATTAGGATTCCTTTTCAGTAGTAACCTCAGGTATCCAGTAAGGACACTTCAGAAATTCTCATTACTGTTACTGATTTAGTGATACTATTTGCTCTAATTTGTTGTCCTTAAATATACCTTTGCAGGATAGAGAAACTTAAATCCAAGTTTTCAAAGCCACGCCAACGATCTATGAAAGATAAAAAAAATGATGATGAGATAAGTGCTGACTCTGATCAGGATGATCTCTTTGTTGAACGAGTCCGAATTCAGAATTTGGAAATAAGGTTTGGACCTTGGTTATCGTCATGTATTTCTCTCGACTTGTATGATTTTTCGTTGTTAGAGTGGTTACCTAACCACGAAACTTTGTTCAGACTTCAAGTTATTTGACTTCGCATAAGTTTATATTTTACTATTTTAGCATATATAGGGCACACTTGAAGAGTTGAAGTAAAGTAACAGTTGAAGTTTCAATTTTGGTCCGTAGTGTCTCATACTCTCATGTTATGATGAAGGTGTTTCCTTGCAAGGGTGTCTCTATCCTTTTGTGATTGGGGTGAGATGACCACCCAAATAACCCCTCTCCCCAGAAATTCCTTTTTGTTTCCCCTTAGATGTGGCATTCTATGACGGAATGTGCGGTTGTGATAAAGACTGCAATTTGTGGTGGCGTAGTGACCAATACCATGACTAAGTTGCACGTTCAATGTTTTTTTAGTTTTTTGTCACTCCTTTGATTTTGGATTGTTCGTATATGTTGTTGTAGTGGTCACAGTTGCTCTAGTGTCCAGACTTTGTACCATGTTAGCCCATTATTGGTCATGTAATGGCTATGTATCGGTTGTGTCGGTAATATTGGTTGTATGGTCAAATATTTTAAATTTTGAAAGCCCGTTACATAACAGAAAATACTCACCTTCTTGGAGTAGAAGCTGATGGCAACGAGGGGCAGTGGAAGATATGTTTTTGTTACGGAACATGACTTGCTATAATTTTGTTTGTCGTGAGAAACAACTTTGTGCAGTAACAAGCTGTGAAGCACCAATGATTAGCTAGTGTCTCATAGAAGTGTCTGTGTTGACTCTTTTTCTAAAGATAACTTCTTTCTCATAGAAGTGTCTGTGTTGACTCTTTTTCTAAAGATAACTTCTTTTTCGATGATACGACTCTGTGAGTTACTAGTATGTTTGAATCCGAGACACAATTATTGGTCCTTCTTGCTTTCATATTCTTGAGCCTCTATGAGTGGGTGGTTGAGCATTGTTGCAAAGTGAAATCTGTATTCCAATCTATGACTTAAAATTTTCACTCTATTGCTTTTAATGATGTTCTTGTGTATTTCCCCAGTTTCCGCAACCTTCTGAGAAAAATTACCATCCAGGAACCTACTTTTGACAGAATTATCGTTGTTTACAGGTATCACCTTTATGTTACCTTCATGGTACCCATGTTTCTGGTCTACATTTTAGACTTTTTGACATGTTTGAATGAATTCCATAATTGTGTTACTATGCGTCTTCTTTTGTTAGTTAAGTTGATTTGACTTTCATTTCCCTCAATTAGTTGATGATTATGGATTTATGGGCTTATGGGCTATGACAGAGCTTTTATTCCGGATTCTGAACTCAGTGTGAATTATTCTGTCTCATCTACGATATTGTTGTATTTTCAGTTCCATGCATTATATGTTGAGATGATTACTGCCGAGTTTAATATGAATGTATTGTATCCGTCATGAAATTTACATAATATTCTGTTTATATGGTCTTGAGCAGTAAATCTAATTAATACCTTGAAATTATGTTTTTTTAATCAGTTTAAGATTTGAAAAGGGCGTCATCCTCTAAATACTAAAAGAATAGGAAAACCTCTAAATTTTCCTGCCTAAAACACATTCCCTATTTTTGATATAATCTCCTATCTACTTTTCTATTTTGATCTCCTATTTAAGAGTTGTCTCTAGATTTTTTGTGATAAATATTTCGTTCTTTGTAAGTCATAACCTAAAAAAACAATATCATTAATTTTGTGTAAAAAAATATTTCCAACAAAATACACATGTCATATCATTACTTAAATCTCTTGATTTTTTTTTCCAAATAAAAAATGCAATTATGAGGCATTACAAAAAATAATAAATTGCCAATTTACAATCTATAAATAATATACTAAAAGGTAAACACCATGCATGCATTGCACGGGGTTTACAATAGTTATTTAACATGGAGATGTTAGCTGAAGAGATGGAAATTGGTTCGTCTATTTGTTCTTGCCTGCTAAGATTGACTTGTTGTCTTAGACTCTTGGTGCAAACATGTTCCAAGTTCGGATTGTCACTTTTTATCACTATCGGTAATTCACAAACATCTTCTGTGGTTTTTAACATGGGAGGGGGGTGGGGGTAAGGGAGCATCTGCCTACCATTCTACCCCCTACTCGGCATATGCAGGGGCTTTAGACACTGAGCTAATGTCACGGTTCTTATCTTTGGGAAAGTACAATAACAGTGGTATAATATGGCAGGCGAGCAAGTCCAAAAGGAAAACAGGAAAGGGGTATATACGTGAAACATTTTAAAAATATCCCAATGGCTGATATGGAGATTGTGCTGGTGAGTAGTCTTTGGGTAGTCCATGCTCATCTTACTACATTGTCTTGTGGTGGTGATTTTTTGGTTCTCCGCTATTTGATCTGAAGTCATACGTACCCTTGACCATGTCGTTCCTTATTTTCTTTTATCAGCCGGAGAAAAAGAACCCAGGTCTCACGCCAATGGACTGGGTCAAGTTCCTTGGATCAGCTATTGTTGGTTTGGTCAGTTGTTTTTCTCACAAATGAACCGGAGGGTTTGATGATTCCTATCATTCATCCTCCTTATTAGATGTTTATTGGAGTTGCATGTGTTAACAGGTTGCTGTTGTAAGTTCACTTGAAATTAAAGCTGATCTTTGGGTCGCTTTTGCCGTTGTCTCCACATTAGTTGGTTACTGCGCGAAGACATATTTTGCGTAAGTGTTATTCTTCCCATCAATGAGTCTTAGTGAGAAAGTCAAACAACAAATCTAAATACTTGTGTACGACTGTATGGGGCACATTTAATTACGTGGTTAATGGGTTGGATTCACATAAGACATTTCATTCAAAATTTTGTGATTCTTTGTACAGGTTACGTTGTTATTCCTTGTTAGTCACAAATTCTAATATGGAATAGTCTCGTGATTTGTTATCATGAGGCTAACCATATATATGAAATCAAAAGGGAAGTTGTCTGTAAGTTAATGGATATATGGGTAGAGTACTAGAGCTTATAGCTCAACGAGTTGGTATTTATTATAACACGAGACCATTCTACCTGAGCCTAATTGATTGTTAGGTCTCTTAGTGGTGGTAGTTATATCGAATTTTGGCATTTAGGTGAACTTTTATCTTCAGTACCTGTACGAAAAAGTTTATTATATTTGCTGAAGCCCCATGAGCTTCCATTTTCAGATTTCAGCAAAACCTGGCTGCATATCAGAATCTAGTAACTCAATCGATGTATGACAAACAACTTGACAGTGGAAAGGGAACTCTTCTACACTTGTGTGATGACGTGATTCAGCAAGAAGTAAGCATGCGCTTCTCTTGCGCTGTTTATTCTTAACTAAGAGAATATTCTTACAGAGCTTTTTCATTGTAGGTCAAAGAAGTGATCATATCGTTCTTCATATTGATGGAACAGGGTAAATCTACTAGACAGGTAATTGAGATATCCACATATGATGAATTATTCTCCCTGAACCCTCTTTCTGATAAGAGACGTTGGCTATACGCGATCCGACTTAGGTGCATATTTAAGTCTCGGAGACTGTTCTATGAAATCCCTTCTGTTTATGTTCAAAATGAAATGTCAAAGTTATGTATGAGTGTCGATTGTCCGATACCATCAGTACCAAGGACACATGAATTAACATGAAGTCTTTGAGCAATATAGTTGCATAATTTAAGAACTTTGTATTGATCTTCATGAGTTATGGTGACATGATTCTTCAGGATCTTGATATACGTTGCGAGGAATTAATCAGGGAAGAGTTTGGTGAGAGGTGCAACTTTGAAGTGGATGATGCAGTTCGGAAACTGGAGAGGCTGGGGATTGTTTCTAGGGTAAGTTTCTTTTATTAACAGCTGCATTTCATTTGTGGACCGGCTGTCAGATACTCAGATATTAGACGGAACTGATCAAAGAATAAACTCAACTTAATCCGATAGAACGAGCAGAATATAGCCTGAAATGTCTTGGGGGGAGACCCTCTACCAACTAAGATACAATAGGCAAGTGAATAGTAAATATATCATGCACCTAATAGACATGACTCGAGATGACCCGATTTAGACCCTATCAACCAGTAAACGTGTACCAAATGACTCGTATCCAAAATGATCTGAGGGTAGCACATTTGAAACTGACCTAACTCGAAATCCTGCCCAAAAGTTGCCGCCAAAGCAATGGCGTGTTTGTCGGGTCTAGTTTGTATGGCACTGACACATGACCTTTACGCTGTAGCAGTTGATAAATGGATTAGTTAACCATGTGTTTTCGAAGATAACAATTTATATTTAGGGTTAGAATTTAGAAGTCTTTCGCATGATTCTAGTATTGTTTCGCTGTCCACTAATGTTTTAAAGAACTGATATATGTCAGGATACAATCGGAAGATACTATACAGTAAGCCTGAAGCGAGCTAATGAGATAATCGGAACGACAACAGAGGAGCTTGTTATGAAGGTTAAGCAGGCGGCTAATGGTAGCTAAGCTTTGTTGGTGTTGCTCATCAGGAGAACTACTCTAGCTTAGATTTTTGCGGTAATTGTTCAGTTCTAGGATAGCCATGTTTTGCCGAGTGATTAAAGCCTTTTTGTATATTGTCAGCACGATAAACATGTATTACTGCTTCTTAATGACAAATTGACAGTTACGTTAATTCCTGAGTTGGTCGTTTCAGGTTCATTTACATGCGATTGGACTCTGTTTAGCTTTACTTACTTGGCTTTGCCTTCGCAGCCTTCAGCTTTGTCCCTATCAAAGCTAAACAGAGTCCAATAGTGCAGTATATCAAGTATCAACTGGTTTGAGAAGAACTATTAATTTCTTCAACAAAAAGTAACATAGCAATGTAAATTGGAACAAGAACATTAACATTCTCAATTTGAAGAGTTTACATAGATTTACATATAACAGAAAATAAGAAAGAGGTGGAGCGACCAGCCGACCAAGGTGATTATGAAACGGTTGCGAGATTACATTATCACCCAACAATTACTAACGACGACTTCAACAGAAATGATCTGCCAGACTTCAGCACAGCCACTGGTAGGCCAAATATAGCCAAGTAAAGGTCACCAATGCCTCCATCCGACTCTTGTAATCTTATAAGCCACCTAACTTTTGACATTTTAGCCTACAAGGAAAGAACCCTTGATGTGAGCTTCTTCATCCAGCTCCACAAATCTAAAAAAAAAAAAGACACCCCATGCAATCAGAGAATGTAGCACACTGTTGCCTGGTTGGCCTATAAATTACTACAGAGTAATCGATGATATCACAGCAACATGGCAGTGATTGAAGAGCAATTACCTGCAATAATAGTCCTCCATTTTATCAGTCACTTGATTTTCAACCAATACCACACCGTATCTGTGAACTGCATCATGAATTTCAGTCAACCCTCTGGAATGGATCTTTAACCCAATATAAGGTTGTCCGCCTTAGAGCGTAAACATATACCTAGTTGACAAATTTATAAGTGGGCTATTGTGAGCCAACTTTCCATCGTCGCAGGAGTAAGAAACACATATTCACAAGTACAATGAATCGCACTTTCCGAGTATGGCTCTCATGCAATTCAATTACCCTGAAATATGGGAACATATTAGCTCTTGCAGCTAGGTATAAAATCAAAGGGCTGCTCAATAATAGCACGAGAAACTTCTAAGAAAACACTAGCAGGTGAACATACCTGAAGTGCTAGAATATCCATGTACTCAAAATCAGCCATCTGATCACCTCCCGATTACCATCTTAAGCTGCGAACAGAAATCGCAAGACCAGCACATCATTCTCTCAAGTGCTTAGCTGTTTTAGTTTCTCAAGAACTTGCTTCATTGATGGCCTAACGGAAAGTGCCTCTACCGTACAAGATAATGCAAGGCGCAGCATCCTTAATAAATTTTCCTCAGGCCCTGCTTCCCATAAGTCTGAAGAGAAGAACTCAGAACTGCGGTCTTCATCCACCAACATCGTGGCCCAACGAACAATGTTGAAACCATTGTTATATTCAGAAAATGAAGGATCAAACGATTTCTTCCCTGACATCAATTCTAGAAGCACGACACCAAAGCTATAAACATCAGCCTTGTCAGACACCCTACACGTGGTCGCATACTCCGGCGCCACATAACCAAATGTGCCGGCCACATCTGTTGTAGCATGTGTCTGAGAAACTTCTAAAAGCCGCGCTAACCCAAAGTCAGACAAGTAGGCATTAAGCTCCTCATCAAGAAGAATGTTGCTTGGCTTGATATCCCGATGAACTATCCGAGGAACACATGAATAGTGAAGGCAAGCAAGGGCATGAGCCACATCATCTGTTATCTTGTAGATTTCCGGCCATTTGACATTCCTTGCCGACCTATCATGAATGAATGTCTCGAGATTTCCCCCAGAAAGATAATTGTAAATCAAGAACATCTCAGTATCTCCTACATAGTACCCAATAAGAGTGACAAGGTTCTTATGCCGAACCCTACCTAATGTCTTAATTTCAGCTTCAAATTGTTGAATCCCCTGAAACCTCCCCATGGAGAGCCTCTTTACTGCTACAAGATAGCCAGGAACTAATTCAGCCTTGTAAGTCGACCCGAATCCTCCAGTACCTATCAAATTTCGAATGCTGAAATTTCCAGTCGCGGTGACAACATTATCATAGGTCAGTTCAATTGGGGTGTCAGTAAAAGTGACCACTACTTTTCTCCTCAGGCGAGTAAGTCCACGGAGTTTCTTTCGACCAAGAGTGAGACCAAGCACTATCATTAGGAGAACACCAAGCACAACCGATATAGAAGCTGCTGTCGCAATAATTATAGACTTCATTTGATTGTGCTGATGATAATTATGAACTTCAAGAGGGTATGGTAAGCCAGCGGGTGGTAATGAATATGGATCAGGACAAGAATGCAGAAAGCTATTCCCTTTAAAGCTTTCACAATCGTTAATATGTTGTAGTGGCGGAATACGACCAGTGAGGTCGTTATAAGATACATCTAGTTGCACCAAATGAGACAACAACGAGAATGATTCAGGTATATCACCAGTGAGCATATTGTGATGTAACAATAAAATTTCAAGATTAATTGTGTTTCCCAATGTGGTAGGAATTGCTCCACTGAGATTATTTTCAGATAAATCCAATACCTCGAGTAGAGCCAATTGGCTTAATTGTGAAGGAATTTTCCCTGTGAAATTATTGCGACCGAGAAGTAGTGATTTCAGATGTTTCAAGTCTCCCAACTGCTCAGGCAAAGGCCCGGATAAAAGATTATCATTTAAATCAAGATAACGGAGCATAAACAAGCTGTTGATTCCTGCTGAAATTGAGCCAGTAATCTGATTTTGTGCAGCTTCGAATCTTATAAGCTGCACACACTCTCGAAGTAATGTTGGGTAAATCTCACCAGATAACTTATTGGCCGTCAAGTTCACCGAGAAACTATGAAGACGGCTACAGTAGGACAAAAGCTCATGTGGAAGAGACCCATTGAAGCCATTATCGTTCAGCAGAAGATTATACGATGTATTCCAATTAGACACAAATAAGCCCTCTGGCAAAGTAAACAGTGGCAACGGACCACTGAAATTATTCCAACCAAAATCATGGGTTATTATTGGCCCTATTCGACCATTCATTTGCGAACTCCAAATGCTTACTGTTGAGTAAGCATACCTAATATCTTCTTCATCGAGAAAACCCAAATCTTTCCCCACCAAATCTCCACCTTCACCACAACTGCTATTCACAAACGGTGTAAGAACCCCGGATAAAGAGTTCCGACTAACATTCAAAAACATTACACAAGGAACACGAACTAACGAGGGGAACTCCCCCTCAAATAGATTCGAGCTCAAATCCAAGAAACTCAAATTCCTACACAACCCCAAGCTCCCAGGTATCATTCCTTCCATATAATTCTGCCCTAAATTTAGCACCTCCAACGAGCACCCCTCGCCCCAACCACCCCACAACCTACCTCCAATATTCGCCCTAGGCGCCCACAAAACCCTCAAACCCGGAATCATAAACACCTCCTCCGGAATCCCACCAACAAACGCATTATACTCCCCTCGAAAAACACTCAAGGACCGATCATCCCTATACTCCTCCAAATTCGTCAACACAATCACACTCAACTTCCTACATTTCCCCAACCCTTTCGGAATCTCATCCGTCAAGCTATTCCTAGACAAATCCAAAACCCTAAGCTCAAAAATCGCGCCAATCTCCGACGGTATACTCCCTTCCAAGATATTCCCATCCAACAACAATGTCCTCAAATTCACACACCTCCCAATCTCTCTAACCACATTACCAACAATAAAATTATTAGAAAGCTTCAAATGCTGTAAAAACAAACAATCACCATTACCTAAACTAATTTTACCAGATAACTGATTATTCGACAAATCAAGAACCCTAACTCTACCAAACCCGATTAAACCCGCAGGAATCGGTCCGGCCAACAAATTAAACGATAAATTAACTACTTTTACCGAATTAACCACAAGATTAGTAATCTCCCTAGGAATTCTTCCACTAAAATTATTCGATTGAAGTTCTAGCGTTTCAAGACGCCGGAGGTTACCGATCTCCGGCGGAATCTCACCGGAAAACGCGTTGTTCTGAAGCGAGAGAAATCGGAGCTCCGACAAGTTTCCGACGGCGGAATGTAGGGTTCCGGCGAGGTATTTTCCGGCGAAGTTGAGCGACGATACGTGATTAGTGAGCGAGGAAGATGAGGCGGAGCAGGTGATGGCGGGCCACGTGCAGTGTTCGGTGGTTGAGTGCCAGGTGGAGAGGAAGCGCGTGGGGTCGAGGGTGACGGCGGATTTAACGGAGAGGAGTGAAAGGGTGTCGTTAGGAGGTGAGGTGGCAGAAATGTAGGAGAGGATAGTGAAGGAGAAGAAGAAGAGGAAGAGAGGAAACGACATGGTTTTAGGAGTAGGGTTGAAGGGAAGGCATTCGAGGGGTAAAAAGGTAAAAAAAAAGGGGGAGAGAATATAGGAAAGGGGGTACAGTGGTGAAGGGGGAGTGTGACTGTAGAGAGT
>JAOWBH010166772.1:0-10888 GCA_028566215.1 Silene coronaria
TTTGTGAATAGTGTCCAAAATAGAAACATGCAAATTGGGGTTGTATGAAGGGAGTACTTCGTAGAAAGCATGGCCATTTGCCCATTACTACTATTGTACAAGCAAGCAGAGTCACATCCTGATACATAACATTATGAATATCGAGGCCTCGATAATAAACCTTAAATACTTGTCTGACTTTAATTAATGACTAATTAAACTATAATGGGAAAAGTTGCTAATCACGCAGGCTTAATACAATAGTACGGAGTATTACATTAAACATAATGGATACTGGTTTCAATGCTGCATTTTGCAGTACAGCTAGAATAGGTGTCGTCAATCCGTACGATAACCCCCTCCATCCTCCCTCCTTCCTCTATGACAAACCGTGGAAACACAATTTAAATAACACTTCATTATAGGATCGTACTCCCATCATGGAACAACAATCTCCCTAAAAATAATCTTGTACTCCACCAACTTGTAATCAATTCGATGTGATTTCTTTCACCATTGCTTTCATATAAGACTTTTAATCTCACATGACATGTTGCTACCTACCTCTCTCTAGTTTGGGAGTTTATGAAGAGTATAAACTTGGCTTAACTAAATTAGACTGAACTAAATTAATAGTATGACCTAAAATGTATCAAAGTGAACTTAATAAACTTAAACTAAACAGAAATTAATTCCAAAAGATCATAGTCTTACTATTCTACGTTATTGTACACCTTATAGGAGGAAACCCAAAAGGAATATACTCCAACTAATTAAACATGTCAAAATTAAACATGTCAATTCTTTCATTTTGTACAACCTTGTGTTTTAGCAATGATGTATAGAACATTATCCCCATTTTCGAATGCTTGGAAGTGAAAATTGTATCTTGATCTGCATCAATTAATAATAACTACTTCACAAGGACGGGTGTACAATTGTTAAAAATTAAAAGTGAAAAGTTAATAATGTCGGCAACTATGTTAAGAATTAAAGCAGGGAATTTTTACAGTGTAACAAGATCATGTATTCCTGATCTAACATTTCCTTATGCACAGCATCATAATAACAAAAAAAATTGCAGTTCCATCTTCTCATTAACTACGTAAACCTCCTACCATATCTGCCATGGGACACTAAATAATCCGAATGGGTCACCACCCCGTTACGTTGTTTGTCATTAGTCATTAAAGCTTTGTTCTAGGTTCATGCATGCATGCATTGTACTAGAGAACTATAGCTATAAAAAAAACAATGGCCAATAAGTTTATCTTGCATCATCCACAACTACCATAAGGAATCAAGGATGAAGGACCCTACACATAGCGTGGGCTGTATATAAGACCATTAGACCAGGTCAATATCTTCCGTACGCAAGTATACCTATGAAAGTGACTAAATGAATTCCAGATGTTGGGTCAAATTAATTGAAGTGACAGAAAAGAGTAGGGCCAAATATTAATTCATAGATCGGAAAATATAACATCTTTCACTTCAGTGGAGTTAAATACTCGTTTACTCTTCGATTATGTAATGATGAATAAAGCAAAATGACTCGCCAAAGTGATTATACTTCTTCTATTGTGAGTAAAAGCCTTATTTAAAGACGGACTCTAAATATATATTGTTAATACATGAGTAAAGTTGCATACGTCCGGGAGCTCTTACCTCGCAATTATGAGTCATTGAAATACTAGGATAATGAGGTAGTTAAAATTGTAATTTAATGCAAGTTAACGCACAAAAATGGTCACTTCACATTGGCAAAAAAAACAATTTACACCCTTTTTACCAAAAAAAAAAAAAAATTTACACCCTAAAACAAAAGGTTAAAACAAATAATCAAGGCACCAAAAATAAAATACGCAACCAATTAAACGTAATTGTGGAGAATACATTTCGCTGATGGTAAATCTAGACTATAATAAGTGATGGGCAAAACTACATTTACTAAGGTTAAGTTTTTTGCGCGTCAAGATTAGATTGTGCTAAGCAGTTGTCGCTCGGTTAGATAATGTTGTGTCTATAGAAACAAGTAGCCAAAATTTTAAATACATTAGCCAAGATTTATGAAGCATAAAATCTCTATACTTGAGTGGGGAACTTCTTGGAAGGAAGTAAGAAGGAATCAGAACTCATTATCCACAAAAGATTTATGGCTTATGTCATGGCTTATTATTTGCATAAGACAATCAACAAAAGTTGACTTGAGAGCATGTACATATATGACACTAGGAATTCTATATTATACTCCCTATAAAATACAGTATAAACATATCTTTTCTTATTTTATGCCAAATTATAAGCATTTTCAGAGTCATGGGGAAGAAAAAGATGAACCTCAATATGCAAGAATAATAGTATATGGTCTTTTGATAAACTTAGAATGGTAAAAGAAAAAAATGAAAAGGCAAAAATGCATCATTTCTGCATAATTAGTAACTCTTGCTTATAACCGTTGTAAGTTACAACGAAGGTGTGGTATACTGCTATGCACCCATCACCCAAAAAAGTGTTGGTTTGGAAGGTTTTACACTCTCGTGTAAATAATTCTCATTTACAACAGTTTTAGTTGAGAACTTGTGCTGCGTAGTAACTAATAAGCCTTGGTGGTAGGAAAATGATTTTGTGAAAGAGGTTCCAGGGATCAAACAGGAGAAACCAGTTTCTCAATAGTTTTTTCTATATAATCCGTATCTAATTTCTTTGTTATTTTTTGCTATTTACACCTGTAATTATCGCTAACCCTGAAATCTTATGTCAGTCTATACTAACGTCATGTTCACAAGATGTGAACAGAAGTAAAAAAGGCAACTAGGTAGAATCTAGATAATTAAGCAAGTCAATGATAAAAATGGTCATCCAAACATTAGCACATTGCAGGTAATTACAAGTCACACCAAAGAAAAATATGCAACATCATCATCAGGTAATAGGATGTGGACATGGTAATCCAAGTAATGCATACAGGCATACAGGTCAAACCGCGCAATGACCATTTAACCTGATCTCCTTTTCAATCTATTTACCAAATGCATTACTATGCAAGTATTGACAAGTACACTCATTAGTGTAAACCTTTCAATGTGCAACTAACACATAATCAGCGTGTTCCAGGAATCAAAAGGAAATTAGGGGCCTCAAAGGAAACTACCATGCTATCCATCATTCCCAGTAATAGCATAAAATGCAACCAACTACTATAATATTTAAGAGAAGCTACGACCAACGTACCTTCTAAAGCTGTATACTGCCTGTATCCCATATATGTGCTATGCTTTGTCAACTGTGGACTATGTAGCAATGAAACACATGGCAGATGCCAACTGGCAAGGCCCGAGGGAGTACCTGAATATTAACAGTAACAAGAGAAGTAATAAATAATCATATACGTGAAATCTTCTGGAAAAAAATGGATATAATGTTCTAGATAGGTCGGAATTAATTTTCAGAAAATTCGAAAAAAACAGATTACGGAAGTATGATTCCTTCAAGGGATTTTGTGGGTTACTTGCAACCCTTCCAATCATAGTATTATATCTCAGTTACCATCATAGTTGCAATATCGGCTGTTGCGGCCTAATTTCGCTTAATATCGGCAATATTGCTTCAAAATACACAGAATCACAGTGACTTCAAAGGCTTTTCAAAACAAAGGTCATGTTTACGTGTAGCTACTTTGATTTAATACCATGCGTCCATTATTAACTTAGTACAAATTCAGGCATATTCCGATTGTCATGCATGAAACAACTCATTGCTTGGAGCTCTGATTCTTTGAACACAAAGGCGCGGCCAAAAAAGAAGAGAGATAATGTCAATCTTTTTCTAAGAAAAACCGCATTCTGGAATAGTTAAAAGAAGAGAAGAGTGTTCATCTCCTCAGTTAAAACATTTAAACTTGGTATAGTACAGACATTGTAGTTTGTAGTACTTTGTTTGGTACAACAAAAGTTGTGACGTAAGTAGGAATTCCACTATTATTAAATAACAAGGGCAAATGTCCCAAAGAGAAGGCATTAGAAAAGTAGAATCAATATTGTATTAAATTCAATGCAGTAAAATGAAATTGAATGATATATTGATGGCAAGTGATATAGATTTAAGTAAAAAATTTACAATGGAGGTAAGATGGTGCAGTCCAAAGGGGAAATCCTGCATGGCCATGCTGAATCCAAATATAGTTCCATCGTCACCCATACCATATTGACGAAGGTTGTTATAGATTCATACACCTTATTCCTCTATAGAAATTATGACCTGTAGAAACAAAAAGGAAATTGGTTATACTAGATATTAGACTAGGCATAGAAAAAAGAGGATGGTGACATAGAATGTGTTCTGGGAATATCAGACCTTGATACGGTTATGATGCAAGATCGTAGCATTTGACCCCAAATCTCGCATCTGTCGTAGGAGTTATAGTTACACAGCTAACAGACCACCATGATAATTTCCTTCGGCTGCTGTGATGATTTCAATTCTTTCACAGCAAACAGGGCACTACCTTCAGTAGATGTAATCAATAGACGACCCCAATAGTCTCTATTTGATCATTTCTCAACAATCTGGACACAATTTAATATACACTCAGTTGGGTAGTTAGGTGTGCTTATCTTGTTGTACTTCGACAAAATGAAAATAAAAAGACATCGTAAGAGCTATCCCAATTCCCAACTCCTATGCAACCCACGAAGATGTACAGAGGGTTAAATGACTTTCCTAATGTAGTTATACCATTCCCAGAGAAACTAAACAGCAGTCATCAGTCTCATCACTAGAATCCTCCAGTCACCACAAATCAACCCATTATCTCGGTCTGAAGTCTGAAAGTTGGTTTTCCAGGAAACCAGGATTGCGCTATTATGTAAACTGAATTACTGATAAGCATTGTTGGCCATCAAAGATTCGTTGTATTTGCCAATCAATAAAATACCAGCATAAGAAAGCTTTAATGTGTTAAGTAGTAGCAACTACTCTTATCTAGGTTGCAACCAGAAACGCTAGGTAATGAGAATATGCATAATGGCCAGCTTATGGACAACAATTATGAAAATAGTTAGTTACGTATCATTCAGAATTGCAGCAGCTCCATCATCAAAATGACTAGTATATAACCCTTCTCTTACCTCTTCTGAAACTTATTACCATCAAATGTACTTAAGTATATGCCTTCTACTACTTTTGTCAATTAATGATAAATATACGCAACCAAACAGATTAAACTCTAAAATGGCAAATACATGAAAATAAACAATTACTAAACAAGTCAGGTTCTGTTGGTGCTATCTGTTACCATCTCAGCCAGAGGTATCGGAATAAGTAAAGTGTTGTAAACACCGAGTCACAAACGTACTGGGATCACATTTATGCCACACTCCTAATCTCCAACAGCTAATTAGGTGTGTTATACCTTCAAATTTGGTTTTATGTTAACATCTCGAGAGACTATGCCAAAATGATTTAAAATTGTCAACAGTTCAACACCAACTCAGAAACGCTTATCAGGATTACCTTTAGCCACACACATGCCCAATTTAGTCGTATAGAGATGTTTGGCCTACCATGTCCCTATAGCAGGGGATGGGGAAAAGGGCATCGATTGTGGTACACCAATAACACCACTTAAACGTTCAAATTTGGCTATCCACTACCATCTCATGCGGCTATTTCAGACCATGTAGCGGTTGAAAACAACTTAGTGGCATTCTAAGACTAATTTTGTGAAAAATGGATACCACACCCAAGTCCCCAAATATGGTTTCCCATAATTTTCAATCATTCCAAACATTGTACCCTGATTGAGCATTATAATAATATTTAATTCGATAATTTGATACCATCTAAGAAGACAGTCATAATAATTATTTGATATTGCCACCCATTGTAAACCCTAAAACCCACCATGACAGAGGATTTCAGAGAAGGCGTCGTACACAACTATACTTTTCAACCAATGTGCACCCTTAACATGATTCTCAACATTTTATTTAGTAAGTTATATAATTGTACACTATTTTGTCAACATGAGTATCTTGTTTGGTAACCTAGTCCCACGTCCCTACCCGAAGGGGTGCCAAATAAGACACGTTGCGCCACTTTATCGATCAAAATGGGATCAATTTCTAACCCAAGAGCCCATTCACATCCCTTGTATGATTCCAGACAATTTCAGTAAAATTTGTCATCTTTGCAACAAGTATGGGAAACCGTCTAGACTGTGTATAACAGTATATCAACCAATTTGCATCACACATCAATTCACAATCCAAGTTTTGAACCTCAGAAGATGACATCCGATTTCTCTAATCTCCACAAATTTAAACTTTCACATGCACATCTTTCACTTTATCAACTGTGATATGCATAACTAAACAACTTCTCAATCACGCTACATTCGAGCTATTATAAATTACAGGTCTAATAACAAAACATCGTGATGGATTAAACACTTCATAATAGCACAACTACAAGCTTGAAAATCATACAAGGGCTTGTACTTCAAAGTAGGCATTCAATTGCACATCATCATCTAACATAACCTAATTTGTTCCAAATCACAAGGCATAATCACTCATAAGAAAATTTTAACCAATCAAGCAATAGCAAGGAAACGCTAATGTTATCAGTAACAATACCGGCATTCATAAACTGATAAACACATAATTCACAAATAACTTGAGAATTAGCAAATGATCATACATACACCAAATCAAATTGTACCTCTCAAAACCCACGCTGATACTTCGTCATACACAGCAAATTATCCGCCGCACAATCAGCATACATACTCGGCGCACGTCATCAGATAACAAAATTTTACTTCACAAAACCCAAAAATTGCTCCTAAATCAATATATCAACTCAATCAAAAAGAAGGAAACACTAATGTCATCAAATAACGATACCAGCATTCATAAACACATAATTAACATAAATAACTTAAGAATGAGCACCTAATCATACATATACCAAATTATAAAGCATTATTATAAGAAACAGTTCCGGCATTCATAAAACACGCAGTTAACATAAATAACTTACGAAATAGCAACTAATCATACATAAAACAAATCAAATTGTACCTCAAAAATGCCGGAATCCTTATCGCTATATCATCATAGACGGTGAATAATCCGTCGCACAATCATCGGAAATCATCGGCGAGCTCTGAGCAGCACAAACATGTTAGTACGTTACATCCTTAGCGCGCATCATCGGAAAGCAAAATTTACCTCTCGAAACCCTAAACATGCTCCTAAATCAATCGATCAATCAATCAATAGAAACAAAACACTAATGTCATCAACAACACAACACCGGCATTCATAAACACATAATTAACATAAATTACTGAAGAATTAACAACTAAATCATACATAAACGAAATCAAATTGTACCTATCAAACCCTAAAATCACTCCTAAATCAATCGATCAATCATTCAATAACAATACAACACTAATGTCATCAATAACAACACAGGCATTCGTAAACACGTAATTAACATAAATAATTGAAGAATTAGCAACGAGATTATACATTAAACCTAATCAAATTATACCTCTGAAATCCTCGTCGCTGTACTATCGTTGACGGCGAATTATCCGTTGCGCAATCATCGGAAATCATCGGGAAAGAGGGAATTGTTGCAGTGTGTAATGGCGGTTTTCTTAGGCGCGAAATGAAAAGAAAGGTCGGTTTTAGAACTTTTAAGCTGACCAAAACTTCAAGTGACCGATGAACCGATCATTTGAGTGTCGCACTCTGGGCTTTACATATTGTTTAGCGGGAGTTGGGTCGGTGTGAATATTGAAGGTGTGGACTTGGGCTTAAGTTCGATTTAAGGAGTTGGACTTCAAATTGTTTTCTTGTAAGACGGTTTTATGACGTACAACATGTACAATCCGACTAATGCTCTAATTAGGCCCGGTTCTTTGCGACTTAATTTCAGCTCACTTCAGACTACTGAAGTTGAACTCATATCACTTCAGTTTAACTTAATTTATTCAAATCCTATTTATCTCAGCAAATTTCAATTCAATTCAACTATATTGAGCACATTTCAGTTATATTAATTCAACCAAGCCCACTCAGTCCGAAAGAACAAAGCCTTAAGGACTCCACTGTCTGGGGAAGTGGGTCATTTTTCATTAGCCCAAGAAGAGGTCATCGGACGAGAACATGTCAAAGGATCAAGATCGGGAAGTTGAAGAGGAAGTCATGAAGGTCGTGGGAGAGGATGAGGTGGAGGTAATTGATGAGGACACGTTCTTCCCATCTCCAAAAAACACAATCCGGCATTTGATGAGGTATTAGCTACTACTCAGTAGTTTATAATTGTCCGTTAAGTAATTAATTAAATTTATTAATTAAAGTAGTGCATGTATATACACTAATTAATTAAAAATATGAAGGGCGTTTGTAAGAAGACTTGTATTCTTTACTACAATGCCCCTAAAGCACCAACTTGCAAAATTGTTGTTGCTAGGGGAGCAGCGTTTTATTACGACCAGAATCAAGAAGTTAAGGTTCATGGCATGCCCCTACGTAATAATTTTAAGGAAGTGGAAGTGACCTACTTATATCTAGAGGAGTATGGTATTCTAAAAGTACCATCACTACTTACTGGTTGGTGTTTGTAAGATGTTGTGGGTTGTTTTGTGCAATGGCCTGAAGAATTCATTATTGTTGACATCTCCGGGGTAGTTATGCTAAAGCTAACACATTGTTAGAAAGTTGTTACAGTTTGTTTTGAGTTTGTTACAGTCATCTCATAAATATCTAATGAAGTGGAGGTGGCTGCATCTTGATGTTATGAGGGACGTTGGTGAATGTCTTAGCCTCCTGCTGTTGATGGCAATCTTGATGAGCAGCCAACCTATCTGTCTCACAACTCCACTCCCGACATTTCTTCTCGATCACGTTATTAATTGATTACTCAATTAATTTAAAAACACAGTAAAAAAAACCCTAGAAATCTATAATTATTAAGATGAATAATGTATTGAATTAAAGAGATTTAGAAATGTGGAAATTAGTTAGATTGTGTTAATTTGATGATTTAGTCACCCTTGATGAGGGATTGGAAGTTTTCCAGTGAGTTTGGTTTGTGATGCGTTGGAACTTTGTAGCAATAATGTTTGCATTACATTTTAACTTGCAAATCAAATGCCTGAAGCCATTACTAAAAGCATTTGAGTGAGCTTGCTCTGGTTCTGGGTTTTCATCACACTTAGGAATCACCATATCTATTGAGCGCTAATACTAGTACTTGAGTGAGCTTCTGAAATCTAAGAGATTATATTCTCAAATTATGACGAAAATAACAGCAACTTAAAATCGAGCAAATCAAGTACAGCTTCCCAGCGTTAACAAGATTATGAAATCCACCTATTTCATGAACATTAAAAAAACAAATAATTATTGTTATTAGGGAAATTGATGGGGTGTAATAAGAAGCACTAGTTTGCGAACAAAATCAAAGCTTTGGATGATGATAACTGAAACCGATGATTGAATAGAACGATGGATTGGCGTAGAATTTTGGGCTTTTTTTTCTCGGTGGAGAGGGTTAGTTTTTGGGTTTATGATTTTTAAGTGAATGAATGTCAACCGCTGATCTTACTTTATCCAACGGTGCAGATTTGTGAGTACCAACTCACCTTAAGAACCCAACTCACAAGATCCCGCCTCTCTCTCTATATATATCCAGAATCAAGAAGTTAAGGTTCATGACATGCCTCTACGTGATAAGTTTAGGAAAGTGGAAGTGACCCACTTATATCTGGAGGAGTATGGTATTCTAAAAGTCCCATCACTACTTACTGGTTAGTGTTTGCAAGATGTCGTGAGTTCTTTTGTGCAATGGCCTAAAGAATTCATTACTGTTGACATCTCCGGGATAGATAGGCTAAAGTTAACATTTTATATAATGAACGCCTTTAAGTTTTTTAGGGTAACCTTATTGAACATATAGTACGTATTTTAATTTTTACATTTGCAGGAGTTATACGAAGCCATTATGGCTAAACTTCGGACTATTACGTCAACGCACAAAGGCACTGCTTCGGCTGCCTCTCCACCCAAATTTCAAGAGGTAGTAATAATTTGAAAAATAGATTGTGAGTTTTTTATTTTGGTTTTTTTGTTATTTAAATTATATATGACGTCTCGTGTAATGTATATATTTTTTTTCCCAAAATTGTAAACTGCAGATAAAACAGATTACTTTCATTATAAATTTATAAGTCATCTAATTTTGTACTACTCAAGCATGTTGCTCCTATTCCAGCTAAATATCAGAGTAATGAGTATAAGCAAAAATTGAGTACTTGTCCGTTGAGAGCTTTGCACCAGCTGGCTGCAAGGAAGGCAACTACCGGGGATGTAATCATTATTGATATAAAAAATGCTGTTATGAGCGAAACTATTCCTGCTATATTCGATGGGGAAACACTGTTTCAGTTACTCGACCTCGACGAGTTAGATGCTATACACATTAAAATTAGGATGACGTAAGTTCATTAATAAAACTTGTCATTTGGCAATGTTTATTTAAATCATCAATGAAAATAACATTCTTCGAAACGCACATCGATAATATAGGTACCTGTTTAGAAGCATCGCTGCGGGGAACTATGTTTCTCAAGACTACGGATTCTTGTGTCCTGATGTGTTCTCCCTAAAGGTGCATAATTTTACATACGAAACGCATATCGATAAAATTGTTCAACGGTTGAAATGCCCAAGAGCCTATAGCTTGCCGCATACAATGAGAATCGGTAAGTAACTAAGTATAGTACTTTATTATAATGAATCACGCAAGTAACTATTCATTTATTAACACGCTTACATGCATGTATATAAACTAACAGTTCAATTTTCAATATTTCATAGCAAGCATTGGC
>JAOWBH010166783.1:0-10888 GCA_028566215.1 Silene coronaria
CTTGAATGAACTCAGTCCATTCCATTCCATTCCAAAGTAGCCAACTAAACACCCCTAGTTAGTTGGTTACTTTATTATTTTCAGATCTAGATACCTTGTTATTCATATTCTCTTACGATAATTGTTAATCTTTCTTCATTAATCATTAATTCAAGTTTAGTTTTATAATTGCTCTCTCGTTTATCAATCACATGTTCTTAATTATGTTTTCTCTTAAATTCATTATTGTTAATTGTATTAGTATGAGTAGCTAATCTTCTTATCTCGGGTGAAAGGGATCTAGGTTGTTAGAAGGGGATTAATTGCTTAATTTTTAGTAATATCGCATGAATTATCGTATGTTTATTATTCTGCTTCTAATTAATCAATTTAGGCCAAAGTTGTTAATTAGTCCATCAAATTAGAATTCTCTCCAACCGGGTTAAAACTAATATAGGCTACGATAATTAGATAGAAATGGTTTAATTATACCGATTGCATATTATTCTAGATTTAAAGGGCATAATTGAATCGACCGATCTTTTGACCTTAGATAATTGGTTGACCTTATAATTAGTTAAATTACATCCCCGGATAACCAACCTAGTGAACCTGATCCCTAGACTCTCTTAATATATTTGAATTTACCTTTATTTTACATTGTATTTAGTTTATAGCAAACCAATCAAAACCTTCAAGAAATTGTTACCTTAAGACACTCTAAATATTAGCAAACTAGATAATTACAGCCTCCTTGTGAATTTGATACCTTTCTTACCGCTAGTATCTATTATTAGTATTATAAGTTTACTTTGATTTAGGTGATATGACTTGAGTCTTGTCAGTAAACTGCACATCCAAACGTTTTTAGATGTGCAATACTAGGTTTCTTTCCGACTACTAATTGTATCAGAGATAATACATGATTAGCAGTAGGCCTAAGCCGTAACAAGTTTGTTGCATGTAAAATTGCATGTCCCCAAGCATAAGACGGGAGCTTGCATTTCATTAACAATGGCCTGACAATTCATTGTAGTCTTTTAATTGTTGATTCTGCAAGCCCATTTTCCGTGTGAACATGAGCTAAGAGTGACATACAATAGTTATTGAATATTTTAGATGTGAACTCTCCAGCATTATCAGGCCTTATTTTCTTGATAGTATGAACTGGAAATTGTGCCCTTAATCGAATGGTTTGTGCCAACAATTTGGCAAAGGCAATATTTCTTGTGATAATATAACAGAGTAACATAAGACCATCGAGTAGATGCATCAATTAGCACCATAAAATATCGAAATGGTCCACATTATGGGTTAATTGATCTACAAATATCTCCTTGAATCCTCTCTAGAAACATAGGAAATTCAATTCCGACTTTACTTGTAGAAGGCCTAATAATCAATTTACCAAGTGAAGAAATCGTACAAGATTCTTCCTTAAAATGTGGAACTTTAACTTTAGTTAATTGATGTCCAGTTGAGCTTTTGATAATTTTTATCATCATGTTTGTTCCTGAATGACCCAATCGGTCATGCCATAAAGAATAAAGCTCTTGGTTGTCTATTTTATTTTTAGACACCAAATTGACTTCAAATGGACGTATGTAAGTATAATATAGCGTAGAGGAGTACCTTAACATTTTTTCAAGTATGTCTTACTTACCATTTTTCATCTTGGTAAGACGTATATACTCCTTATCTTTTGAATCATTAATTTCTATATGATAACCATTTTTCATTAAATCTTTGAAACTTAAGAAGTTTCAATGAGTTTAACTCGAATACAGTGTATCATCTATTATGACTTGTGTCCCTTTTGGGAGCATTATACAAGCCCTTCCCGAGCCTTCAATTAATGTTATATATAACACAATCAATTGTAGTAACTATAACATTAGCCTTAATAGACATTAATTCAATAAAATAGGCTTTATTGCTCAGAATGCTATAAGTTATAGCACTGTCAATCATGCATTGTTTTGCACTGCTTTGTTGAATTTCCATATTTTCAATGCAAATAAATATGAATAAAGAAAACAGGAAAAGAAAATTCACTTTATTTATGATGCCTTCGTGATATATTACATGATATTTCACACAAACATGGAAAAGGGAAATATTTTACAACCGTTATTATTTATTAACATTCTTATGTTACATAAACCGAACTTAAGCTGATGGCCCGCAGACAATATCTATATCATCGATAAGATAATCAAACACATCTAGGCTTGGAACTGGAGAAGTTTCTTTCACGAAGTTTGCGGCAACTTCCTTTCCTTTTCCCTTCAACCTGTATAAAGATCAACCAAATGCTTTGCAGTTCGACACTCTTTTACCCAATGTCCCGTAATACCACATTTAAAACACTTGGTGGTTTGATTTGGCTTTCCTTTATTAGGGATGAAGTTCTTTTTTCACTTATAATTAGGATTTTGGGGCTTGAAATTCGGACGTTATTTTCCGTCCCCCTTATAAAAGGTGTTTTCTCTTTTAAATTTCCGCCATGGTTTTCCTGATTTAACAACATATGTTTCAGGAGGAGCAACAGTCCCTGCTAGTCTTTTGTTATGGTTATAAAACATAACCTACATATTTGCTTCATCCATCCTTAAAATAGCTAACATATCAGAATTTCGATTATATTGTAATTTCTGTAAAACTGCAATATCGGCATGTATAGTTGATTGAGTTTTTTTTTTGTCATGGCAACATCAGTTGTTGCTTGTCCGCATAACCTTAACTGTGAAGTTATACGAAGCATAGCTGAGTCATAATCATTAACAGAAGTGAAATCTTGAAATCGTATATTCATTCAGTCATACTGAGCTTTTGGCCCAATAATTCTCTCTAGGCTTTCAAACCTTTGGAAGAGATTATCCCACAACTTTTTGGGATCCTCCACAAACAGATATTCAGATTTTAAACTGTCATGAAGATGATGCTTTAAGAACACTATTGCTCTTGCATAGTAAAATTTCCATCTACTAAAATTGTATACTCTATGCCTTTGGCTTTTAAGTTGGCTCTAGCATCCACTCTCCATTCAAGGTATTTTGTGCCATTATTATCAAGGATATCAAAGTCTCGTTTCACCACATGTGCCATTTTATGATTAACATATTTCACAATAAGTTACTTGTGATAAACGATATATGAAATTTATTTTACAAAAGAAATCATATGGAATGGCAAGCCATAGTGGTCCGAGACGTCTAACCTTAAAAGGTCAGGGGTTCGATTCTTGATAAAAATAAGAAAACCAAATATTAAAGAAAAATCATACATAAAGGCGCCGAAATTTTTCTTTTCTTTTATTTTACAGTATTTACTATCTTATTAGAAATTCTAATTAGTATTATTTCTTGCTTATTATTTATTAAAATGAACAATTACATTGACTAATAAATAATATGAAAAAACTTATTAGTAATACTACAAGACCCATGATCAAAATCATATACAATTTTAAAATTCTAAAAGACTCTTCAATTGATGAAGAAAGAGGCGAATGATCTCGGTCTGTAGTGGTAGGATTTATATTACAAAAGAAAGATAACCTTTTTTATTTATTGAGTAAACTAGTATAGATGAAATAAAATGTTACAGATTAAACCATTTTATATCGTTCTGAGTTACAGTATATATTTAGTATATAACCATTATTAAGCCATATAAAGTTTTTGTCTTGTCATATCACCTTATAAAACAAAGGCTAAATTGATAACTTATACCTACTATAACCTCATTTTTCAAAACTTATACCTAAGATAAATTTTATTCAAAACTTATTCCAAAAATCCATATTTATTTCATACTTAATACCAAATAACAAAAATTGACCATTTTACCCTCACAATTTATCTATCACCAATTCACTGCCCATTCCAACCTACATTGGTCCCCTTCCCACCAGAATAGCCTCACATCCACCATTAACGACCTCGTCTCCCACGATGCCACCAGTGCGGACATCACCGTATCATTACCACCTTATCTCTCCCTCCATCACTGTTAACATCAAACACCATTAATTTCATTCCACCATTAACGACCTCATGTCCATCACCACTAAAGCCAACACCATCTTCCATTACCATAACACCACCACTTATAATCACCACCTTCATCAACCACAGGTACCATTGACCACCTCAACCAAAACACACCTTGTAAAACTAATAAAAAAATTACAAAAATATAAAGTAAACCCAAGGAAAATTACGAAGAGGAGAGTTAATAAACTTACAATGGTTACCAATTTTACTGTAACAACCCGAATTTTCAGGACCTTACATAAGCCCAAAAAATAGAAAGAGCGTACGATACATTACATATCTGAGTCATTACAACTCTCGTCTAACTTAAATAAAACAAACCATGCTAATATTACATTCATTCTGAATAAAAAAATTACAATGATATCTAATAGTACTGAATGTCTAAATCCCATCTTCAGCCTTGTAGTCTTGGGAATGGTTGGTCTCCATAGATCTGTCGTTTGTAAATATTTTTGAAAATTTTCATAAGAAAAACAAACGCTCAGGTGGGTAGATTAACATATACAAATAATAAAACATAACATAAGCATACCATAATGTGCAAAATAGCAATTAACTTTTAGCACATAACTTTTAAATAAAACCAAATAAACTTTCAAATGCCGTATTATTCTAGTAAACTTTATCACGATATACCGGCCAATTACCGTACACGTTCCCACTATATATAACTAATAATTGAAACTTGTAAGATAATCATATATCGCCAATCACACCAATACCAGGGGACTTACAATATTACTCCTGTTTACCGTGGTGACATAAACACATTTAAAATAGAATTCGTCCACTCATCTCCAGAATCGAATGCCGGTACGTGGGGTTGTTACCCGTACCACGAACTACTCACCACCCGGCTATTATCCCCTAAGTTTAACCAAATATAGACCTTAGGGAACCCGGATGCGATCCACCTAATACGTACGGGACTGATCAGGTCCCCACCTAAAGTATGGCCACACTCCCGCCTACTCTTGAGTCTAAGGATAGGGCCACCAAAGACCCCTGTACGCAATGGATGGTTTTATATGGTTATGTTAATTGCTATTCATCCATGTCAATAGTTACACAATAGTAAAGACATGCTTTCCCACTCAATGAGCTTTCAAATTCAATCCTAAAAATGCCGAATAAAATATAAAATATTTCCTTGACGCTTTGAAACATTGGGCTAACAATTACGAACTGAATTGAGTCTATCTCCAGAAATAAATCTTTAATTCCTAAGGCGGTTTTTATCATTATTATCTCAATCAACAAACACAAGGAATAGTCAAATAATAATAGTGAATATAATCAAAAGTCAAAATTAGTGAATTAACAATTATTTGCGGTTCCGAGTTCTAACAAATACCCAATCAAGTTTCCTCAATTTTCCTATGTCTCTCGACGACACACGCACAGTAGAAAAATAATAATTCAAAACTTTCTTACCATTAATAACACAAATTCTGCTAGCACTCTTAATAATAGTTGTAATAATTAAATTAGATCAAAATGTCAAAAATCAAGTCTTGCTTATTTTATCAATGTCTCTGCCCACCTAAAATTTCAACTTCTATACAATCAAAGTATGCTACTAATAATTATTTCTGTAAAAAACAATCCTTGATGAACAGGGACCATCAGTCACCACCATCAATCCTCAACATTTTATTCATAAAATTCTTAACCTAAACTAATGTTAATATAAGACACTAAACATACACAATTAACATCCAATAAGTAATCAAACAAAATAAGCAATATGCACATAAATTTTCTATATAAAAAAAATAGTTAATATACCCACCCTTAAAGGGATTTGATGATATCGATCAAAGCTCAGTCTCAGTCTCGTCTCAGTCACATTAATAATAATAAATTAAATTCATTTTTTTAAATTAGTCTTAAAAGTATTTTTTTTGTTTTCAAATCAAGATCTTTAAAGATTTTAACATGCATGTTGGTTTAAATTAAATTTTAAATAGGAAAATCGGAAAACTTGGAACTTTAAAATAAGGATTAATATTTATACCTTCAATTAATTAAAGAGTGAAGAAATTAAGATTTAAATTATAGAAAATGAGAAATTTAATTACCAAATTAGAACCAAAATCTCGTCTTAAATGAGATGAATAGAAGAAGATTTGGGGCCTTTATTAATTTTATATTAGAGTAAATGAAGATTTATTAGAGTAATTGAAGATGTTGTGAGATAAAGGTAATGTTTTATTTTGTTTACAGAGAACGAAAGAAAAGGGGAATGTAGTTCAATGGGCTCTTCCTCTTGTTTTAATGATTATGATTATGATTATGATGAATGAATGAAGGAGCTAAGGAAGTGAATAAAATAAAGGGAAATGCTAAATACAATCCAGTGAGTTGTATTTAAGCATTTAATATATTCCCTATTAAGCATTAATTTAGGCTTTTAAGAGTAAATTACACATAAATCAACTTCATTAAATGCTTATAATAAAAATTTATTTCCTTATTTAGTCCCTTAAATACAACCCACTAGGTTGTATTTAACATTTTCCTAAAATAAATGGCTCAAGGATTATAAAGTGGGCTCGTTTGAGTAAGGAGAGGGGAACACGTGGAACGATCCACAATGTGGCAATTTTTCGAACTTGTCATCGTGTCTTCGTATAGACTCGGTTTTTAATTTATAAGTTTGGTTTCTGAAATAAGAAATATAATTGAAACCAAAATTTTAAATTTAAATATCAATCAATACTATTATATAATTCCAGAAATCAAGGGATTTCAATGTAATTACTTAAATCTTTTCAAATTAATTATACTATATAGTTTTTAATTGATATCACTGTGTGATGGACCCGAACAAGTGCCTCAATGTAAATATTATATAGTTTTGGTTGATGTATAAATTTAGAGAATATCCTAATATGGTGATTTTCCTTAAAATAAGCATGCCCCACTTTTGGTATTAATTAGTATCATCATATAATTATACAATTATTTAGCAAACACAAAATATAATATAAGTAGGTTATATTTTGGAAACTATTAAAAGATAAATAAATCCGGCTAGATTTCCAAAATATATAATGTTCGATAATTATTTCGATTTGATTTAATGCACATATGTAATATATTTATATAAATATATAAACTCTTAAAATTGTATGACTAAATAGTAAAAGTAATTATGTTAGTAGTGAAAAGAATTATAGTAACATTGAATATAATAATATGTTAGAAATCACCCATTGAATAGTCAAAGTAACTATATTACCAACGAGAGTAATGAAATTATCAATATTAATGCGACAGTAGTGAAAGTAACAAAAATTACGGCAAGAGTAGTGAAAGTAACCATAGTGATAAAGAGTGTAATAAAAGTAATAATACTAACAATAAAAGAAAGCATATATGAACACTTAACTAACCAATTGGTTTAGTAAAATATTAATAGCGGGAGTAGTAAATAGCATAGAAAAATATATTACGATCAATTTATGAGTTATGTAACTTTAAAGTAATTTTATTTAATTGAAAATAAATTTTAATGGTAAATAGAGGTAGCCCGGGCGTAGCCGAGAACCAATACTAGTACTATATATTAATTTCAGAAATCAAGGGACTTTAATGTAATTAACGAAATCTATACAAATTAATTATACTATATAGTTTTAAATTGATAACACGTGTGATGAACCTGATAATGAGACTTCAATGTATATAATATATAGTTTTGGTTAAAGGTATAGTATAAAGATGCTTGATGGAGAATATTTATGGAAACTACATTAAATTAAAGTAAATATATTTAGAAAATACAAGAATATGGTGATTTTCCTGACAATTAACATGCCCCACTTACAGAATTAATTAGTATCATCATAGAGTTATACATTAAATTATTAAATTAAATGTAATGAAAGTAATAGTAGCAGCAGCGAGGTTAGTAAAATTAACAGTACTAATGTGGGAGTAGTGACATTTATAATAATGACGATGAGAGTATTGACAGTTATAATAATGATGGTGAGAGTAGTGAAAGTAACAACGAACGTAGTGAAAGTAACAATGGTAACAATGAGAAAAATTATGAACAATTAAATAACCAATCGAGTCAAGGAAATATTTTATTTATTTAAATATAGGTTTGATAAAATGAACAGGAATAATGAATTTAACAGAAAAAAAATAGAATAATTAGTAAAAGAAACAATAGCAACCACGAGAGTAGTGAACGTAATGATATTAACAAAGAATGTCGTGAAAGTAATAATATTAATAGTGGCCTTAGTGGGGATAGTGAACGTGTCTCATAATTTAAAAATAAATTTTATATTTTATCATAATTGCAAGATATGTCATAAAAAAAATATTACAGATAATAAACGTGTGAGTTAGACAACTCTTTATTTCATACGGAGTAGAAAATAAAATTTAACGGTAAATAAATGTAGTGAAGATGGGCCGGGCACCAAAGCTAATGAAACAAGAAAGCCAAATCCACCTTTGGTTAACCAAACTAAATCAACCTTTTTAATTCCTCTCTCTTGTCATTCTATAAATCCCCCTGTTGCCTCTCCCAACCCCTCTCTCATTTTTTACCTCCTACATTCTCTCCCTCACACATCAATACCCACCATTCAACACAATACCCCCCCACTCCACCCACCTAATTCCCTCACACCTTGTTTGCCCCTCTCACCTTCCTTCCCAACACAAACTCAGCTTACTTTCCTCACTAATTTAGCTTTAATAATAATTAATCACAAATGAGCTGCAACGGATGCCGAGTCTTACGAAAGGGATGCAGTGAGACATGTATTCTACGACCCTGTATTCAGTGGATCGACACTCCTGAATCCCAAGGACACGCTACCGTCTTCGTCGCTAAGTTCTTTGGCCGTGCCGGTCTCATGTCTTTCATCTCCAACGTCCCTCACAACCAACGCCCTGGTACATACATATACACCCTCTCAAATTACTTACTTTTAATTAATTACTCACACACTTTTAATTTTATGTATTATGTTTCTAATTATGTCATGTTATTATTATTATTATTATTATTATGTACAGCGTTATTCCAGTCGCTTCTATACGAAGCCTGTGGTCGGACGGTCAACCCGGTCAGCGGGGCAGTCGGACTACTATGGACCGGCAACTGGCACGTGTGTCAGGCAGCTGTCGAGACTGTCTTACGTGGCGGAACACTTCAACCGATCCCGGAGTTTCTCGTCAGTGCTCCCCCATCGCCGACAATTCCAGACTCGGACGAAGCTTCCGAGGTTCCCTCCACGTGGCAGAACAACAACCTCTTCACCACCGTCAACACCACCACCACACCACCAAGATTCAGCAACAGTAAACGCCGTAGACCGGCGGTAGACAAGAAGGGGCAACATCTAGATCTGAGCCTGACACCGCCGTCATTCCAACGCCCTGGAACGCCGTCGTTTGACTCCGAAGAGTCGGCTACTACAACTGCATGTTACGATAATTATCGTTATCAGGCTGCTGCTGTGACGAAGGCGGTGGTGGTTGAGCCCAAGCTGTTGGACTTGTTCCTTTGAGTAAACAAGATATTATGCAAATGGAGAGGATGTTTTAGGTTAGATCTAGTGGGTAATTTTAATTTTAACTAATTAAACTAAAATTAAGATTAAGTTTTGGGTATGATTTTGGAAGGGGTATTTGGATTTCTTCCGAATTTTGGGTAAAGTGTTGGTAGTAAAGATTTCTTTCTCTTTCTTTTGAGATATGCGGAGAAAGGAAGGTGAATGCTGCCGGCGTCTATTTTTATTTTTATTTTTATTTTTATTTTTATTTTTATTTTATTGTCTTGTCACTCTTTTTGAGTTTGTGACTACCAATAATCTTTTTATTTTCTTTATTTTTATTTTGATTGGGAGGGCTAATAGAAATTGTATTTTGGCCTTGAGGATTGATGATGATTATAAAATAGTGGAGTACATCTTCAACATGAGTGTTTGTTGTACCCCATTGTGTACGATCCCTCCTTAATTAACGTGGATTTGTAGTACGATGTGCACCTTTACAAATTCATCAAGTATGATTTGCCTTATAAATTTATGTGTGTATTTTCCGTTGTACGGTGTGCATATCTTGACTCCATCCAACAACTATGATCTAAAATGCGATATACTCGATAGATACTTATGTGTCGTTTGGTTCGCTTTAAGAATTAAAATACCTAGATAGTTTATTTCATACTTCTTCCATTCCAATGAATATATACATTTACTTTATACATGTATACAAATGTCCGTTTTTTTTTGTTCGTATCTTTAGCTACACATTACTAAAAATTATAAAAATTTGATATTCATATTATAGTCGGTAAGACAATTTAAACAAGATCTCACATGACTATCTTTTATGTTATACTCCCTCCATTCAACTCCACACTACACCTATTCCATTTTCATCCATTCAATTCCACACTACACCTTTCTAAAAAAGGAAATGTAAATGACCATTCTATCCTAATTATAACAACTTATTTACATATATTGCCATTGAGACCCACTCTAATTTCCCCTCAAAACCCACCCTAATCATATAATGGCCCAATTACTAATCCCCTAACCCAACCCATAATCTAATGACTCCCTCCAAAAAAAGGACCCAGCCCAAATTAGCTTTCAAATCTGGTATTTACTCCACACTACATATACTCTCCTACCCGTTCCCCTTCCCATTCTCTCTACATCTCTAGAATCTTCTTGTGTAAACCCTAAATCTCTCCTTCTCCTCTCTCACTAAAACTGCCGCCATAACCAAAACCTTTCAGATCGCCTTTTTTTTACTTACACTCCTCATACATCATCAATAAACATTTTCCTCGTTTCTCCTTTCTA
>JAOWBH010166794.1:0-10887 GCA_028566215.1 Silene coronaria
GAGTTTTGGCCGAGCATTATCTGATCCGATCTCAAGTTGCTCGCGAATTATCTCTTCTCATTATCACCCCTAATCTAAAGCCAATTCAAGGGGTATAAATGTGATACTAAGCCCTCCCTCAATTTTTTTTTTTTTTTTGGTTAAATTTTCAAAACGTCCATTGCTTTAGAAAAATAATAAATACTTCGCAACATGAACATAAATGAGAGCGGAGTTAGTCTTGTGTAAGGCGGTTTTACACTAATATAATTGTAAAATGAATCCAAACACAACTCGATAAGTGGATAAAATTGGTTATTAAAAGATCATGTTTCGACAAATTTGTGTAAAACTGCCTTACACAAGTGTCTTACACAAGTATTTATGACAAGGGTAAAAGTATGTGCAGTAGGTCTTGCTTGTAACTTCTCCCACTTGCCCTCCCACTTACCTCTCCCACTTGCTCCTTTATCGCACATCACAAGCTTGTGACGGATTTTTGTCCGTCACAAATGAGAATTTGTGAAATATGTCTACATATGTGCAATATGTCAATATGCAATGAAGAGAAGTGGAAGGTAAAAAGGAATAGTAGAAAAAAAAAAATGAAAGTAAATCAATGAGAATGAAGAATTAAATGATTGGTTTTAGTTTTTTTTTTTTTTGTTTAAATGAGCGCATTTATGTTGTCGATGACAATCAAACTCCCAACTTTGTGGTTGAAGTAAAAAAGTTGATACCACTTGAGCTAACTCTTATTCTCAATGGTTTTTGTATGCCGAGTAAAATTTGAAAAATTTACCATCATAAAAGATTGAATAAACCTATTTCATTTTCTAGCCAAAATTGTGAATAAACCTATTTCATTTTCTAGCCAAAATTGTGATTGGGTGAGCGAATATCACATTTGAAATACTTTTCAAACTGACCCAAATTTACAAATTATTTTACACTTCCAACATTATCTTTTTCATAAAAAAAATAAAGGTAGCCTCGGAACGAACAAGTGATGAAGATAAACGAGTCCTCTTCAAATCGCATCTCCATGTTCTTATCGCTCCATTACTACAAAAAACATCATTGTTGGAAGACATTCTGAAATCTAACTCTTAAGCTAAATAGATATGTTCTCAAATACACTGTATCAGTGTATGGCTGAAAACGCTACCACGGTGCTAAGGTAGTCTTTAATACAAGTTTTACTCCTTACTAGTTAGTCACCACCAAGACAACTTAAGTTTGATCTCAAGCTTGTATGGAGGTGAAAGTAATCGAGGGGATTCGAAGCCTTCAACTTCAATGCTTTTCAAGGGATCCTTCCAGCATTGCACTTTTTTCCTGAGGATGCTCAAGATCAACTGCCAAGATAAAACGATGGGAAGTCATTAGTCCCGTCTCATCCCTTAATACTCATGAGTCAAGACGATAATAAAGCCTACATAACATAACCGGCTTCAAGAGTTCAAGATATGTATATAGGGCATAGGCAAGGCAAGGCAAGGCAAGACTTACACTGATTACAGCTCCAGTCACATATATCAGTTATATACAATTGACAAAATTGTTGGTCATTCAGATTCGAGTAAAGGTAATGGTAATGGTAAGTTTAGGACAAGCAAATTCAAGGTCGAATTGGGTCGGCAAGAGGGAGGGGACATATTCGTGTTTGCCTGTTAGTACATGAATTAGGTCAATTTAAATCAGTTTCGACGAGGCAATAGGAGAGGGGTAATAGTCACCCAACTCCACCCTAGGGTAATGCATTATCCAAATTATTCTTCGTGAGAGGTATTTTAAACTACGGCCTGGTCCACCACTATACCCATCCATATACATGATAACAGAAATTGTCATTTGAATTTAATAGGCCATCAAAGTGTATAACAAACAGAATGTACTTGTTGTTATTAAACGCACATGCAACATAGCATACCTTGATGACTGAATCCTGTAAAACTGTTGTTATTGACAGCACATCAGGGTGACAACACCAAAACAGTCCATCAAGAAACGCCGTAAGTGAAGATTCTGTAGAATTCCAAAGGCGTGTTTCAAGCAGCTTTAACTCTCTGAGTTTGTACGGTGGACGAGTAACAACATTGTTCAGTCGGTCCTCTTCTACCACAGTCTATAAACATGCAAATATAATCTTCATTATTTTCATCCATAGTTACAGTGTCACACAACCGCGATACAACTATGGTTAGTCATTTGGACACAAGACAATTAAACAGAATAATTAAATCATGAAGTGAGCATAAAAATCGTACCTGATTAGAATGACACACGTCAATCACTAGAGATTTGAAGAAGTTTGTTTCAGTGAGAAATTTCTTCAGCATAACAAACCAAACTGTGGTTAAAAAACCCGACACCAATGGAAAGACATGAGCATTACAATGATCTGGCACTCGGATCAACGTCAGAGGGGACTCCATATTACAGCCATACGAAAAATCAAGTAAGTTAGGGGCGTCAATTGTAACCTTCATCGAGTCTAGGTCATCTTCATTTGGGAATTTAACCTTCATCAAGCCCGGGCGATCTCCAATTCGAAATTCCTTCAAAGAAATGCTTGAGATCTTAATGCATTTCAGAATTAAGCATGACTCCAATACTAACCTTTCTAATGCTATAAGCCCAGATACCAGCTCAGAAACAATATCACTGGTAATAGAAACCCAACTAATCTCCAGCTTTCTCAAGTTTTTCAATGCGACCACATTCATGTTCCATGGCCACGAGAAAACCTCACCAAAACCAGTATAAACAAATTTTTGAAGTGGAGATGCTAAGTAGGATTGCATTGTGCCACGACTACAGCCTTCGACTCCGTCAACTTTTCTCAGCCTAGGAAGTGAAATGTTATCAAGGGGTTTACCTATAATATGTAATTCAAACAAGGGGGAGGATGAGATAATCTTTTGAAGCATATCGTCATCTAAAGCTACCGTCTCTAAACTCAAATATTCAAGAGAGATGAGCTCCATAGTCTCATAATATGGCAGCCCAATCATCCGACCTTGCAAATATGTCAGCGATTTTGCACAAAATAGAATCTCAGGTAGCCAGTATATAACTCCACCACGAACCTGGATTTCCAATTTCTGAATTTGATTTTGCACAGCGATCATTATCCATTTATCAACCAGAGTTTTTAGCTTTTCATCAACCTCAGGTAGCGTAAGACACATCTTTCTTATTCTATACTTCTGCGTAGAGTATCTTTGCATGGTCTTGTCTACGAACCCCACAAAGCGTTGAACTGAATCATTATCATAGTTGCGAATACAATCCCTAAAGTATCGATCCCGAAAATCCAAAACCGGAATGGAAGACCAAGCTCCATACCACCTCTTAGACAATACGCTAGCACAACACGCCTCTTTGGTATCGAGCATTGAGAGAATAGTATGCAGGATAAAATCCGGAAGCTCCGAAATTCTATCAACTATACCCATTTCCATCTTTGTTACATTTACCCCAAACCCCATGATTTTCTTACAGGAATTTCGTCGAACATTGGCGTGCACTATCTAAATTCCAAATCTTTAGCTAAACTAACAAATACCGAGTTCAGAATTATTGATCATAACTTTACAACTAATTAAAATTCTGAAATACCCATCTCAAATTACTAAATACCAACTACCATAATTATGCAACATACTTACATAAATAAATGGAAGTAAAGAAAACGTTTACCCGGTAAATTCAGTTAATTCAATTTGATCCCTTCATAATTTCTGGGTCAATTTTGCAGAAAATCGGTAGACCTAATAAATTGGGGATAAATTGTGGAGTGCAGCAGGTTTTTTTTGGCGCCTAAAACTGATTAGATAGGTGAACTAGTAGAGCGGTCTAAAGATTATCCGACCCGAAAAATTAATTGGAATTCGCCGTAAATAACCCGTTCTTTTTAACCTGAAATAAAAGAAGACCCGATTTGATAATAACCTGCACATTTAAGGTCAAGATCCGGTAACTTTGTGACCCAATCCAAAATAGGTAAGTTTAATAAAATTTTATATTTAAAGCAAATAAAACTAATGTAAAATGATGAAAATAATTTAAACTGTAAAATTTTTGGAATGATATATGCTTATTTTTATTTTAAAGCATAATTTTATCACATGGTTTATTACTCAAATGATTATCATATAAATTTAGTCATTGATGGTCACGTACAAGCAACAATTAATCAATTAATAGATCCAATATTCCGTATAGTGTTGTGACATTGAATATCAAGCAAAAAATGTTTGCTTTTACGAATATAATGTATTAAACTAGATTATTATATTATAAAATTTATGAATAATTATATGTTCATAAACAAAATTAAAGGAAAAAAAACATTTGTAAAACGGCGTGCCCTGACATGAACCCGACCCATACAAACCCGTATTTTCCGAACCCGAAATTGACCCGACCCGTATTTTACCCGAACCTGTTACCCGAAATTGTTCGACCCATATGATATTTTATGAGCCCGAGCTTTGTCGAGTCCCATTTTTCCGAGCATTATTTTAAATCCAACCTAATTTTTCAATTAAATATCTCATTTTAAGCTTTAGAATTTTTTTTCCGTTTATTAGTTTGAAATAAGATTTCTTATGTTATTTTCTTCTCCAAGCTAATATTACGATTAATTTATCATAAAACTGATATATATTTTCCAAGCTAATATTACGATTAATTTATCATAAAACTGATATATATTTTAAGTAAATATTATTGATAAAAATTAAGTAATAATTTAAATAATAACGAGCTTTGCTCCAGCTCGGCTCGATTTCTGCTCTGCTTGGCTCGAGCCCGAGCTCAGCTTGACCGATCTCGAGCCGGGCTATAACCGAGCCAATTCCGAGAGCTTGTCAAGCGAGCTCAACTCATATTCAGCCCTCTAACCTAGTTAGATATAGAAATGAAAATTTTTCATGAATGACAAATAGTTTTAGTCGTATACACTTTTATTTGATTTCCAATAGTCGTTATTCGACTCGAATGACTCGTCTTAATAATTATTCCTTCAACTCCAAAGCTCCAATCACTTGTTTCACTTTTATCTTCTTTATAAAACTGTATTTTATCAAAGGTAAACAAAATGATTTAGATAGAATGAATATTAAATGTCGATATGCTTTTGGAAAATCAAATAACCCAATGTCAAATGTTTGCTTAATGTTAATCAGCTATTTTATGTGAATAAATAACATGCAGATTTCTAAGAGTATAAATCCATCTAAGTATCTAACCATCTCAGGCATGTAAAATAAAGGCTAGATCATAAACTTTTGATATTCCAACATGAACTTCATCATCGTAGTTTTGGAACGAAAATCGGAATGATGATAAATACTCCTCTTCGGATCACATCTCTTCATTTTTATCGGCTGGATTCCCTTCGAGGAAAAAAAAAAGGCAGTGCTGTAAGAACAAGTGACTGATCAGCACAAGCTCAGATATAAACTAAAAAGGTAAAATACTCGACGATGACTTTCATAAAATGCTAAGATACCTGTGTACAGATGTGAGCTCCCGAGGCACTGCAGAAGTTTCTAATATGACTACCAGGACAGCCTGAGCCTGATCTCGAGCTCAGATGAATGTGAAAGTAATCGAGGGTATTCAATGGTTTCAACTTCGATGCTTTTCAAAGGATCCTTCCAGCATTCTGCTCTTTCCTTTAGGATGCTCAAGATCAACTGCCCCCCAAAAAAATAACAATTGACATATCATGGTTTAAAAAAACTTACGGATTTCATATTCACAAGATTCAAGTTTCATACACTATTTGGTGGAATGGTTTTGGCTAATACTTTTAAGGATTCAAATTTACGGATCATCAAGAAAATAAAAATGCACCCAAACAGCATCCTGGTTTTTACTACTCAGAAAATAGGCAAGGAAAAAAGTACAACCATTTCAGTTCGGGTCACATTTTAACTATATATATAATCCATAAAACCCAGAGACCCACAAGTTTTCATATGGTGGTCGATTAGGTCAGTTTCAACAACATTATGGACAATAGTCACAAACACCTCCCAAGGGGTATGCACTCATGCATTAGGGTAACGCCCCCCCCACAAACCCTTTTTCCTCCCTCCACCGTCACCCCCTCAATTTTCCTTTAGTTTGGGCATTAGGCCTCTGTATCCATGCAACTCAACATACCTTAGCTGTCGAATTCTGTAAATTGGTTGTCATTGACAGCACGTCAGGCTGGCAACACCAAAACAGTCCATTCAGAAAGGCCACAAGTGAAGATTTAGTAGGAGACCAAATACTTGTTACACGCAGCTTTAACTCCCTGAGTTTATGCGGTGCGCCAGTACCAACATTCCTCAGTTAGTCCTCTTCGACCCCAATCTATATAAATGCCAACATAATCTTCATTATTTTCATTCATAGTGCCAGATACTCGAAAATAGACAATCAAAATACAACTATATTTAGTCATTTGGGGCAAGAATATTAAACATTAAACATAAATAAATCATGAACTGGGTTAAAAGTCATACCTGAGGAGAGCTAAACATGTCAATCACTAAAGATTTGAAGAAGTTTGTCCGTACGAGAAAATTCTTTAACCTAACAAACCAAACAGTGGTCAGGGAATACACCTCCAATGTCCAGAATCGAGCATTACAATGATCTAGCGCATGAATAACCGACAGGGACGTCACCACTTCACAGCTGCAGAAAAACTCGAGCAATTTAGGGGCATCAATCGTAGCCTTTTCTATCTTCAAGCTATTAGTAATTCGAAGTTGCTTAAGTGAATTGCTTGAGATGTTGATGCATTTTAGCAACGAGCATGACGTGATTATTAAACTTTCTAACATCACAAGCCCATCTGACAACTCTGAAACAATATCATCTGTAATAGGAACACCATTAAACTCGAGCTTTCTCAAGTTTTTCAATGCAACCAAATTCATGTTCCACGGCCACGGCAAATCCACACTAATACAACCATAAACAAACTTCTGAAGTCGAGATTCTTGGAAGTGGGATTGCATTGTTTGAGTACCACGAGTTTCGACTCCCCCATTAACTTTTTTCATCCAAGGAATACAAATTGGTGTAAAGACCATGTCATATGTAAAATCTGATTCAACTAAGGGGCAGGACGAGATAATTTTTTGAAGCATATCCGAATCTAGAGTACTAGGGACTAAAGCCAAATATTCGAGAGAGTTCAGCTCCATAGTCTCATAAAATGGCAGTATAACACCTGCACATTTCAAATATTTCAGCGACCTTGCGCAAAATAGAATCTCAGGCAACCTGTATTCATTCCTACATCCATAAATCAGGATTTCCAATCTCTGGATTTGGTTTTGTACAGCGATCATCATCCATTTGTCAACCAACGTTTCTACCTTTTCATCAACCTTAGGAAGCATAAGGTACATTTTTGTTATTCTAAATTTTCGCGTAAAATATCTTTCCATGGCTTTATCAACGAATCCTACAAAACGTTCAACCGTATTGTCATCATATTTGTGACGATGATCCTTATATTTCTGAAAGTATTTAGGATGAAAATCCAAAACCGGAATGGAAGACCAAGCACCATACCACTTCTTATTTCAAGATCCCGAGGTGACTATTAATAATTTCGGAGTACGGAGTATAAAATAAGATCGTGAATTCATACTTGATTATACAACGCTCTTACACTATAGCTCGACGATTTAGTCACAACGTCTCCTAGGCATTCCTCCTTCCTTTCCAAGAGTCACTGCATTTCTTTCATTCCATATCGTCCAAGCTAGCGAGTTCAATGCGACATTGTATGTTAGCTCCACAGGGAAGTGACTGACTTGCAAATAGTCGCCATTCAGTTTGAACAACTAGTCTAATAAATGTCAAAATCCAACTTTTTACATGAAATAGTTTATTTATATCGATCATAAGTTCATAACATCACATAAGCTGAACCGAGTAAGCTAGAGTATCATATTAACGCGACTAAATAACACACATATATTTCGAAGCATACATCCATCCAACCATGAACTTATGAGTTATCATGGGCCAAAAGTCTCAAAACTCATGAATGTAAAAATAAAGGTTAGTAGAACATAAACTTTTTGTTGTTCCAGCATGCATGAGCTTCCTCAACGTAGCTTCGGAACGAACATTGATATGAAGATAAACGAGTCCTCTTTGGATTGCATCTTGTCGGCTAGATTACCTCGAAAGAAAAAGGAAGCAGTGTCGTAATAACAAGTGACTCTGATGCACAAGCAGGATAAACATTCTAACATCTAAAAAACATCCTGGCAGTATCCTTCATTCTATACTCTTTTCCGTTTGCTTTATTTCCCCCTCACAAAATAAAATAAACGTAAACTATTCATGGAGACAGAGGGAGTATTAAAAGTGGGAATGGAAGTCAACATATGTTGATTTTGTGTATTTTTTGTTTTTCCAGGATCGCCCTTGTTAAAGTTGCTATCAATAGTCATGACTCATGAACGGTGTATCATAAGTAATCGCTAATGGAAATGGTAGGCCGTATAACTAGTATAAATAACCGTGAATCCAAAGTCCCCGAGTAACCCTAGGCCGTATAAAGTATAAATAATGATGTAAAATACACTGATGATTAATAAAAAATATTGAGATACCTGTGTACAGCTGCGAGATCCCGAGGCACTGTGGAAGTTATTAATATGACTACCATGACAACCTGAGCCTGATTAAAACCACAGATGAAGTTGATAGTAACCGAGGGTATTCAATGCTTTCAACTTCCACGTTTTTCAAGGGATCCTTCCAACATTCCGCTTTTTCCTGGAGGATGCTTAAGATCAACTGCCCAAAACAAAAACCAATTGGCAAATTATGGTTAAGGAACATAAGTTTTCATACTTTCAGGATTCAAGGTTCATACAATCGTCAAACATAAAGGGGTAATAAGTTCTGGGAGATGATTCTATCAGCAAAATTATGCATTTTTTAGTGGAATGGTTTTGGGCTTTTGGCTAATACTCTCCGGATTCAAATTTTATGGGCGACCAAGAAAATGAAAATGCACCCCAAACAATCTCCTGGTTTTTGCGACGTAGTACTAGGTAAATAGGCCAGGCAAGAAGTACACCCATTTCAGCTCGGGTCACATTTTACCTGTATATACAATCCTTATAACCAAGAGACCAACAAAGAATACCACAATTCTTCATATGGTGGAGGCCTGAAAGGTCATCAATAAAATTAAATGCAGGCAAGGTTGAAGATATAGGATTTCATTTGATGGTATTCATAATATTCTAGCGCAGACATCGTCATGCTTGGAATGCGGGTTATGATTACAAGGGTAATAGAAATCAAATTTAAGGAACTGTGGAGGCAATGGTTGTTGAAGAGCCAGGGGAGGGAAACTGGTAGTTCGAATCAGTTATAGGTTGGACAAAATTGAATATGCACCATGGTGCATGAGTTGGGGCGATTAGGTCAATTTTGACGAGTATATGAACAATAGTCACAAAAGCCTCCCAAGGGTAATGGACTAATGCATTCAAGGGTAACATACCCCAACCAACTCCTTTACTTCCTTTCACCGTCACTCACTCACTCCCCGTCAATTTTCCTATACTTTGGTATCCATACCCTACGCTAGTACCATACCGCCATGCATCAGAGCATACCTTAGCTGCCACATCCTGTGATTTAGTTGATATTGACAGCACATCAGGGCAGCAACACCAAAACAGTCCATTCAGAAAGGCCAACAGCGAAGATTTTGTTGGAGTCCCAGAACTTACTCCATGCAGCTTTAACTCCCTGAGTTTGTACGGTACGCCAGTACCGGCATTCCTCAGTTGGTCCTCTTCGAACACAATCTGTATAGATGCCAACATAATCGTCATTATTTCATCCATAGTACCCCATACTTGAAAATACACAACCGAGATAAAACAATGTTTAAGTCATTTGGGGACAAGACAATTAAACATTAAACATAATAAATGAATCATGAAACTAGTATTAATTCATACCTCAGGACTGTCACAAAGGAAATGAAACTGAATCACTAAAGATTTTAAGAAGTTCGTTTCTAAGAGAAACTTCTTTAACTTAACAAGCCAAATAGTGGTGGCGAAAACAGAATACAATGAGACGAATTGCGCATTACAATGATCTAGTGCTTGAATCAGCGACAGGGAGGTCCCCACATCACATAAGCAGAGAAACTCTAGCAATTTAGGGGCATCAATTCTCGCCTTCATTAACTCCGAGTTATTTGTGATTTCAAGTTGCTTAAGTGAATTGCTTGAGATGTTAATGCATTTTAGCATAAAGCAATCCGAAAGTACTAAACTTTCCAACACCACAAGCCCATATGACAGCTCCGAAATAATATCATCTCTAATAGGAACACAATCAAACTCCAGCTTTCTCAAGTTTCTCAATGCAACTACATTCATGCTCCATGGCCACGGCAATTCTCCAAAAAAACCTCTACAAACAAACTTTTGAAGCGGATATTCTTGGAGATTGGATTGCATTGTTCCATTACCACTGCTTTCGGCTCCTCCACTAACTTTTTCCATCCAAGGAAGTGAAATTTTTGTAAGGCACTTGTAATAATTTATATCTAATTCAACTAAAGGGCAAGAAGAGATAATTCTTTGAAGCATATCGTCATCTATAGTTTCCAGGACCAAAATCAGATATTCGAGAGAGACAAGCTCCATAGTCTTATAAAATGGCAATACAGCACCTTCACATTTCAAATAATTCAGCGATTTTGCACTAAATAGAATCTCAGGCAACCTATATTTGTTTTCAATGTTACTAATCCGGATTTCCAATCTCTGGATTTGGTTTTGCACTGCGATCATTATCCATTTATCAACAAAAGGTTCTAGCTTTTCATCAACATTAGGA
>JAOWBH010166805.1:0-10886 GCA_028566215.1 Silene coronaria
AGACTAATTTTTAGATATCTATATATGTCGACCAATAGATTTTTGAAAGGAACTAATTAATAAAAAAACTAGTTTGTGACCCGTGAGATTCACGGGATGTTTTAGTTTTACTGTGATGTATTTAGTTAATCAAACCATAACATACTACGATCAACTTACCTTACGATTTTCATGTTTTAAGGGTTGTACAAAGTCAATCAGTCTTTTGTACAACAGTTTTATGTAAAATGAAATAGTAAAGTGCTATATAGTTGATACCGCTACCAAAACCATGGTCGTTATTTTATCAGGGTTTTAAATGGTAAGTGGTTTACTCAAATCCTTTTACGTGGTTTGTGATATCAAATATTTAGTTATGTACAAATGTTTAGTCAATAAAAGCCATAGGGGTTCCCCAAAATTTGAAAACTAAACTAACATATTCGCATAATCACATTACACGAAATCATAGTATTGTAAACAAAGATTGTCATAGATGCAACACCCACACTAATAAAATATTAAAATTCATCAATAATTCCGAAAATAACATAAAACACCCTATTAGAAATGCTTTGACAAATCTAACATTTCACAATACTCATAGTATTGTAGCTAACACAATTATAAATTTGCAGAATTATGAATTATAATGGTTAACTCGAACAACAATTATAATGGTTAACCCCCCTTGGGAGGTGCTTACTGGATTTCTGAAGAGGATATGGGTTAATCATAAGGTAGATAAGATTTCCTTTCTACCCAATGGTATTTTTGTTGTACGGTTTGAGACTATGGAATGTAGGGATCTGGCTCTGGCGAAGGGGCATTATATGTTTGATAATAAGCCAATGATTGTTAAACCATGGGATACAAATGTGAAATTCTCAAAGGAAGGGGTAAAATCTGTGCCTACATGGGTGCGATTGCCTGGTCTTGAATTAAAATTCTGGGGTGAGGGCTGCTTGAGGAAATTGGGATCTCTTGTTGGTAAATTCATTCGATTGGATGGAGCCACTATAAGGAAGACTCGACTGGGATATGCTCGATTATTGTTGGAGGTTGAGATTGATCAGGATTTCCCTAAGGAGATTAGATTCCTGGATGAAAAAGGTCAAGAGGTGAAAGTTCTAGTGGAGTATGAGTGGAGGCCTGTGTTGTGTAAACAATGTAAGGGGTATGGCCATACTACTGAGGTGTGTAGGAAGAAGGAAGGAGTGCAACCTCGAAGGATATGGCGCCCTGTTCAGAATCCTAAACCAAATGTCCAGATGCCTAAGCCACATGTGGTGCTTCCACAGACACCTGCAGTGATGCAACCTCCAAGTAAGGATACTCCAGTACTGGTTGGGGGTGTTAGAAGAGCTGTTGAATTCACTCCTGCAAGGGTCATATCCAGAACAATGCAAACCTTTGGGGGGGAGTACTCTCTGGGTATACTAAATAGGAGTAGATCTTTTATTGATGCATTGAATAGATCAATCCAGACTGCTACTAAGAAATGGGGTACAGGAAGGGGCTACCACCTGCATCTGATCATGGTTAACCTAGGATTTTGGAATGTTAGGGGTTTAAATAGCCCAACAAAGCAGAAGGATGTGAAATGGTTCCTGCATCAACATGCTATTGGGTTATTTGGACTCCTTGAGACTAAGGTGAAGCCTCAGTCTCTAAAGCTAGTCTATAATAGTATTTGTACTGGGTGGTCTGTTACTACTAATAGTTCTTGCCATAAAGGAGGCAGGGTGTGGATAATCTGGAATCCTAATGTTTTTCAGATTTACAATGTTAGTTACAATTCTCAATTCATTCACATTTATGTGGGTGATGTGGGGACTAATACAAACTTCTTTATTACTATGGTGTATGCGTTTAACAGAGTTGAGGAAAGAATTCCTTTATGGAAAAATCTAGTTGATATTGCTAATAACATGAATGAAGCTTGGTTAGTTTGTGGAGATTTTAACAATGTGCTTAACCCTAATGAGAGGTTTGGGGGGGCCTGTAACGGTGGCTGAAACTAGACACTTTAAGGAGTGTGTGGATAAATGTGGACTCATGGAGATGTGTAGTAAGGGATCGTTCTTTACTTGGAACAATAAACATGAGAGTCAGACTAGAACTTATAGCAGATTGGATAGGTGTTTGATAAATGATGATTGGTTAGACAAGTTTCCTGATGCTAATGCAAATTTCCTACCTGAGGGCATGTTTGATCACACCCCTTGTGTGATTGAAACCAGCATAGTTGGGGTGAGAAGGAGAGCTCCTTTCAGGTATTTTAATATGTGGAGTAAAGCCCCTGAATTTAGGGAGACTGTCCATAATTGTTGGAGCAAGGAGATTCATGGTGTGAAGATGTTCAGAATTGTTAGCAAATTGAAGCTACTTAAGAAAGACCTTAAGGGACTGAATAAAGCTCTGTTCTCTAATATTGAAAAGAGTGTGGATGTGGCTGGTGCACTTCTTTTTGATCTCCAGAGGAAGCTTATTTTGGATCCTGGTAACACTATTTTAATGGATAAGGAGAGGGAAGCTGCTCAATCCTTTCAGCTGCTTGTTGATGCAAAGAATAGTTACCTTCACCAGAAAGCCAAAGTGGGATAGGAGATGGAAGGAGATGATAATACAAGTTACTTCCATTGTAGAATTAAAAGTAGGAATGCTCATAATAAGGTTCTCCAGATTTATGACATGCATAATCATCTCAGAACGAAAAGTGAGGACATTCAGGATGCTTTTGTGGAGTACTATCAGCATTTGCTATGGATGAGGGGTGCTACTACTAGTGTACACATGCCTACTGTTAAGTATGGACATGTGTTGGATGATGATCTATGTGACAAGTTATTAGTCAGGCCTGCTGCTGCTGAAATTAAAGTCATTATTTGGAGTATCCCTCACAATAAGGCCCCTGGGCCTGATGGGTATTCTAGTAAGTTCTTCAAAGATGCTTGGGGGATAGTGGGAGATGAGGTGTGTGATGCTATCTTGGACTTTTTCCGCTCTGGTAAACTTTTGAAGCAATTGAATGCCACTACTATCACTCTTGTTCCTAAATTGGTTGTCCCTAGGACTGTCATGGACTTTCGACCCATTGCCTGCTGTAATGTCCTATACAAATGCATTTCCAAAATTTTATGTGCTAGAATAAGGGAGGTGTTGCCTTATATTGTCAATTCTAGTCAAGGAGCTTTCATCAAAGGTAGGCAGATTGTCGAGAATGTTCTTATTTGCCAGGATTTGGTTAGATTGTATGGTAGTAAGGGTGTTTCTCCTAGGTGTATGATCAAAATCGATTTAAAGAAGGCATATGATTCTGTGGAATGGGAATTCTTGGAACAAATGCTGATTGCTCTCAATTTCCCTGAGACTATGAGAGGATGGATCATGACTTGTGTCACTACACCTTCCTTCACTATTAATTTGAATGGGCAAATGGCTGGGTTTTTCCATGGAAGGAGAGGGTTAAGACAAGGGGATCCTTTGTCCCCCTTGCTCTTTACTTTGTGCATGGAATATTTGAGTAGAGTGCTTAAGGTGGCTACTGAGAAGTGTAAGTTCAGATATCATCCTCTTTGCAAAAAGCTTAAAATGACGCATCTCATGTTTGCAGATGACCTCCTTATGTTTTGTAGAGGTGATCTTGAGTCTATTTCTCTCCTTTTAAGAGCTTTCCAGACCTTTTCTGAAGCTAGTGGTCTTCATATGAACACTTCTAAGTCTAGTATTTACTTTAATGGAGTGGGGAGTGATGTTATTAATGATGTGCTGAAACTGTCTAAGTGCTCACAGGGGCATCTGCCTTTTAAATATCTTGGCATACCTATCTGCTCTAAAAGATTAAGGAAAATGGATTGTCAAGTGCTTATGGAAAGGATTGTGAGTAGAATTAAGAGTTTTGGGGCCAGGAAACTCTCCTATGCTGGGAGACTAGTTGTGGTCAAATCTGTGTTGAGCTCTCTGCACCAGTACTGGGCCTCTATCTTTGTGCTTCCAGCTAGTGTCATACTGGGTATAGAGGCTACTTGCAGGAACTATTTATGGAGTAGTGGGGAGACTTATGCTAAAGCCCCCCTTGTGGCTTGGGAACATGTTTGCAAGAGCAAAGAGGCTGGTGGTTTGGGAATAAAAAGATATGCTGATTGGAATGTGGCTGTGATGGGGAAATATGTCTGGTGGTTGGCCACAAAGCCTGATCATCTGTGGATCCAGTGGGTGAGCCATATCTATATGAAAAGTAGAAACTGGAGGGAGTATCAACCTAGTGTGAATACTAGTTGGGCCTGGAGGAAGATCATACAGGTTAGAGACAGATTTATTAATGCTTATACTGGAGATAGATGGCTGAATGGGGACAGTAGTTACAATCCTAGTGATGGGTATAATTGGTTGGTTGGCCAGGAGCAAATTGTTCCATGGCACAAGTTACTTTGGCATAGAATCATTTTGCCAAAACATTCTTTTCATTTGTGGCTGGTAATTTGGGGAAGGATTTTGACAAGGAGTAGACTGATGCATATGGGTATGTGTACTGATAGTACGTGCTGCATCTGTGGTATTGGAATGGAGGATTTGGACCATCTGTACTGGAATTGCCAGTACAGTACTACTGCTATGCAGTTGCTGAAAGATTGGTTGGATATGGACATACCTAGTGTGCTCACTTGGCAATGGTGTGTAACCATGAGGAAGCGTTCTAAGCTACAGTGGCAGATTGTAGTAGCGAGCATTGCTGGACTATTCTATTTAATCTGGCAGGCTAGGAATCAAGCAAGAGTGTTGAATGTTTTAATGACTCCTGCTGTGTTAATGCAAGGACTGAAGAGTACAATCAAGGCTAGGATAAGTAGGTATGTGCAGAGGCCAGTTACCAGAAAAGATGAGAATTGGATGAGGAAAAGATTGTTACTATAGTTACTATAGCTACAAGTTATGCTTTTGGTTGCTTTAATGTAACTTTATCTATTGTAAGTGATTAGGGGATGACCCTTTTCAGGGGAAAACTTTGTATGAGGTTCTTGGTTGGATTAATAAAGCTTACATTTCCACCAAAAAAAAAACTAAAGAATTTGTGGTATTTTATAAGTGATAAATAAAAGGATTTGAGAGAAACTAATTACATAGGAAATTGGAAAAGTTAAAACATTAATGAAAACATAAAAGACAACATTTCCAAATTATATACTTCTTACTCAATACTTAGTAGTTAGTACTAGAAGAAATCAAGAGTCAATAAATATTAGTAGGAGTAAATATACATGAATTAATGGTGTAGCAAAAAAAAAAAATTCTCAAACAAATTTCCAGATTTGGTGTAGCAAATGCTACACCATTAGTGTACATGGACTCGCCCATGGTGGTGATGGTGGTGGTGAGGGAGAGGTTGTGATGAAAAGATTAAAAAAATTGAGAGGGTATATAAATAAGGATTATTTAACAGCAATAATTCATACTATCGACCGTCTTCTTATAATACTCCAAACTATGTTTTAACTCACAATAATCCATAATATTCAACCTCACTTCTCATAATAGACTACAAAAACCGACTAATTGTTTAGCCAGTCAACTTTCCCCATAATTGACCTTCAATTATAATTCTACCCCTTAATTATAAATTTCTTGCTTATTACCCTGTCACCCCGTCACAAGCTCACTCAACCACCCCTTAACCTTCACCTTATCACTACCGCCACAACCACCCACGACACCTATGCCCACTTCACGGCCCATCTGTATCTTTACTCCGACAGCCAAACTAACACCAACACCCTAAAAGCACCCAAAACCTAACTTAAAATTTACCCCCAAATTGAAAATTGAGATCTTAGTTTTTTTAAAATTAGAACTATTGCTGGTGGAGAAGCATCACGATTCAAGGCGGCAACAACGGTACTGTTGGCGGAGGAGCCTGCTCCGGCTTGAGGAGAGAAGCAGATGATGCAGTGATTCACAGAGGCTGAAGGCGTGCACCATTTTCGTCCTTTTTTGTGTGTTTCTTAATCTTAATGAAGAGGGAATTTTTGCAATCGAATTGGCCCATTTTGATTGTTTGCATTTCCAGATCTTGTCTTCATTTAATTCCTCATGGAGGATCCTCAATTTGGGGTTAGAGTCTTTCAATTGTTGTTTGTCTTTCTGCATTTTTCTAGATGAAGACTGTTAATGTCGCATTTTCCCAATTCAGATTGCTTCCGTTTTTCGGTGGTGTGGTGCGCAAGGGATGAAGGGGGTGGTGGTGGTGGTGGTGGTGGTGGTGGTGGTGTTAATGGTGGTAGACGGTGGGGGAGAAGTGATGGTATTGTCGGATGTGGTGGTGGAGGTAAGGTGGCCGGGTTAATATGGCAATATTATTAATGGAGAGTTAATGTTCTCTAAAAATGATTGGGATCATATTAGCATTTTAACTTGATTTCGAAGTTTAAAAATGATGCAAGTGCAGTATGAGAATACGGGTTCATTAGTATGGTTTATTGTGGGTTAAAACATAGTTTGGAGTATTATGAGAAGACGACCAATAGTATGGATTATTGTTGTTAAATGTACTCCTTCCTAATCTAGATAACTCTCCTTATTCAAGAGTGACACAAGAATTAAGAGTGTTTGAATTAAACAAGCTAAAGTATTGTGGTGGGTGAGCTATTATTGTATGGTGAAGTGATTAAAATAAGTATTGTTGTGGGGTAATGTGATTAAAATAAGATAAAATATGGGTATTATGGGTCATTGTTGTGGGTGAGGTGATTAAAATAAGTATTAAAATTTATTAAATAATGAAAGAGGAAAGATATTGTGAATAGATGCAAAAGGAAAGATGGAAGGTTATTTAGAATAGGAGGGAGTATAAGTAAATTTTATCATATGATTTAATTGTATGACTAGTTTTGTGACCCGTAAAATTCACGGGTTTAACTGTTTTTGTGATACTTCGTATATTGGTGACTTGGGACTCGGTCGAGTAGTGCTTACTCGGCCGAGTGAGTGGGAGTACTCGACCGACTAGGCTGCACTCGGCCGAGTACCACTAGTGCTCGGCCGAGTGTCCGGTTCATTTTATGTTTTTTTTCGTGGTCTGTTTAGGGTTATTAAGGGAGGTTTTAAATAAGAGTTTTTGCCAGATCAGTTGTCATTTCACTTCATATTCATTTTCTAAAACTCCCTTAATCCCCTTAATCACCCTTCAAGTAAGGCTAAGTTTTCATGTCGGGATTTCATCCTTCATGGCGTCGGTTATAGTGTAAGTCTCGATCTTCGTCTATTATCGGTTATATTGTCTCAACCCTAATCATATTTGGATTAGGGATTTGATAGTATGATGGTATAGTAACGGTAGATTATGATTGTTATAGTTGACGGGTTCGTAGAGGATCATTTCTAACTTCTTCTTGTGTGCTTAATTGGATTGCTATCGAGGTAGGGTTTCCCTACTCAGTCTATGATGCTTGATATGTGATTTACTACTATTGTCATTGTTGATGTTGCTGATGATGAGAAATGATATTGTTAATAATGTTGTTGGTTGTGACGGTTGATGGTGGTGGTGATGATATGATATGATTGTGATTTGTGAGTCGTTGGGAGACAGTCTCACCTCCGAGTTTCGCCCCTCGTAACTCCCATTACTGAGGGGGATGTGCACATTAATGATTCCGGATTCGCTCGTGCGTCGAGCGGGGATTTGGTGGGAAAGGCTGTTGTCCCCCACTGGCGGAGGGATTACCTGCTGCGACGGTAATCCAAATGAAGGGTGGTTGTGGTGTTGGTAATTGGCGGTGTGAATTGTAGTAGTTCATGTGGATGGCATCATGTGGTTTAATAGTACTGGCGCTTGATTATTGTGTTTCCGCTGTGATCTATTCAGTGTTGACGAATGGTGAGCAGTTATTGGCAGGTGATTATGTTAGAGCTAGCATGGGGGCATTGGGACATGATCACGAGTTTCATTTTAGCTTTCGCTGAGTCTTGAACATTTTATTTTCCATGAGTCATGAGACATTATTTCATTTGACAGTTGTATTGGGATTGATACTTTTCATTGTAACCGATTAAACTTTTATTAAAATGTAGTGTTCTTTGATTGCCAATTTGATATGTACTACCTCGGGCACCGAGGCTGTGGCGCCCCACTTGCTAGGGAAAGTCTTACCGAAGGCTCTTTAGTAGGCGTAGTGTTACAGTTTTAGGTTTGTTATTTTGATAGTATTGTTCATATTTGTCCGAGTTATTAGTTGATCCATTTAAAAATGATATAGTTTTAAAATACATAAAAGTTAGTTAGTTAATACCCAATTTCTGTGACAATTTTGGTTTATTTTTTAAATCAAATCGTCCAAGTTACAATGTGTCTACTAATTCCGAGAAACTTGATAACGGGGCAATCACAGAGACAACTCATTGTATATATGTGTGTGTATTATTTCGCAATATAATAAAGCGAGTTACTCAAATATTAAAACTTGGAACCATCCGTATATAATAAATTTCGTATGGAAAAAACCTCAATGCCGCCTTCTAAGGTTGTAAACAATAAGGTTTCACGGAATACCTTGTTATATTTATGTTGATGATCTTTTATACAAATAAATTATTATTAAGACAATTAAATAATTTATTTATGTTTTAAAAAAAAGGCACATAAACTTAAAAATATACGGAGTAGAATTTAGAAACCATACTATTTAATATTCATCTGAATGTTAACTTTCGCTTCTTTTTACTACATGCCTTGATAATAGTTCATATGATCTGAAAAGGAAAAAACATATATTAGAGATAATTATACTCATGAATAAAAAAGTATAAATTCAAATAGATTGATCGGAAAAGTACAGTAGTAAAATCACACAACAGTATACATAACAAATTAAAAGAAATATTATATGATCTCTATCTTGAAATCAACAATCGTCTAATAATGATTAAAAACTATCAACCACCTAAAAAAAGAATAATATAATGATAGAAAAATAATAAGAAAGACAAATGGTGGGAGTTGGTGAAAACATAAATTTGGAGAGAAAATGACATTATTAAAATGATTAATTATTGTAATGATGGTTCAAAAATTAAATTGTGAAATTTTAAAGGTTTTTCATTCAATTATCAATATTTATTTATTTTTACCATTAATTATGAGATTAATTTTTTAAAATGATTAATTATTATGATAATGGTTAAAAAATTAAACTATTGAATTTTAAATGTTTTTATTCAATTATCTATTTTTTTATCATTAATTGTGAGAGTAATTTTTTATGTAGAATTGATATATATTTTTTTATATATGCTAGTAATGCCACATTATAATTATTTTGCCATGTCACAATTATTTTGTCAATACTAGGTGACATTATATACGTGGCATTTTTAGTTTAACATTAGATTTTATAGTTTTTATTTTTACCATTAATTATGAGAGTAATTTTTTATGTAGAATTGATATATATTTTTTTATATATGCTTATATGCTAGTAATGCCACATTATAATTATTTTGCCATGTCACAATTATTTTTTGCCAATGTTAGGTGACATTATCTAGGTGACATTTTTAGTTTAACCTTTTAATAAAGTTTTATAGATGTTTACTGTATTTTTAAAAAAATCCATTATAAATTATTCCTTTTAATTTCCCTCCAAACCCAATTTTTTCCCTCCCAAGCAGTAAAATTTCTCCTACTATTTTCCCTCCAAGTGAAAAACAATCTTTTTCAACCTTTCCACATGTCATCTTTAGAGTGGTCTGTGTAACAATAGTCATATACACGCCGTGTATTCCTAGCATATTTGTGAACACGCACCCCAAATAAGTTCTTGAGAAACATCTTCCCTGCGTAACCCACATAAACCAAACCCAACCAAGATTTTAAATTCTTTTATATGAATAGGAGGATCCTTGTTGCGTAAATTATACTTTAAAAATCTAGTAACTTTCCTATCTAATATCATCCTATTGAAAAACCTCAATTGGAAAGTGTCGTACAAACTTGTGAAAAATTCCTTGCCAAGTAGTTTGCTTTGCCTTCCACTGCAGAATTCAACAATTAAACCGTCTGAAACTCAATTAGTCATGTCTAATAATCTCACAATTATGGATCAATGTAAAGGATTTCCATTCATTTGAAAGAATCTCAAGTTGGGTGTCTTGCAATTTAGTCGAGAGATTTACTGACAAGATATTAACAAAAGATTTTCTAACTTTGTGGAGGTAATCCATGGAAAAAGAAGACCATAGCAATTCGAAATCTCAAATCCCAATCAAACATAGTAATCTTGTCAAGGATCAATATAACAAGGTTATTAACACTTGGGATTAAAGTTTGTTTTTTAATCCCGAATCTGATCCATATTCGAACATTCGCAAATTAGGTCCGATTATGATCACGGGATGATTGTAATGTCCGAAATCCAAAACCGAAATTTCAATCGTTTCTCCTATATCGATCAATTGAACCCGACAACCATAACAACAACGTACATCTAATGTTTTGGTAGGGCAAGCCTCCAATATTAGATTCAACACGTTAGAGTTGTTAATGGTTATGTTTATGAGTATTAGGGTTTTGAGTGTTTGAATACGACATATTTAAAGAGGAACTTCAATTTGGTTGTGATTTACCCTCTCGACCTCCTTCGTGTTTTGAAAAATATCAGATATTAACATCAGACATTTTGATGAATCTGATGGAATAGTTCTTTCAAATATTGTACCCAAATCCTTAACCTCACGCCGTAAAACAAACTCCAAGAAAGCCTCAATCTTTATGTCCATTTCTTTAGTCGCAAACCGAACAAGGACATTCTCGTAGCCCTCGACAGGAAATCATTTAAGACGATCCGTAAGGGCATCCAGACACTCTACATCCGTAATGGGTTTTAATTGGGATTTTGTGGGAAATTTTAATG
>JAOWBH010166826.1:0-10885 GCA_028566215.1 Silene coronaria
TCTCCGAGTGACCCTATAAGGTCCCAAATCCAAGTCAAGGCCCGTCAACGGTGTCCTAGAATACCGGGTATTACACCTACCCTTGACTAAAAAAACACATCAACTTAATTCTCTCTATTACAAAGGAATACTAACTCTACCACTTATCAAAATAAGCAAATTTCTCCAATTATGTACGATAATTTGGTTGTAATATAAGTATTTAGTTTGCATAATTATTAATCAAATTAATGTCTTTTCTGCGATTTTGATGTCTTTTGTAATTAATTTAGGGTTTAGGTTGAAATTAATTTAGGGATTGTTCTAATTAGGGGTGGAAAGATGGTGGAGGGATTTGGCAGGTGATGGTTGCCTGACGGAGGAGCGGTGGCGCCGGTAAGAGTGGAAGGACAAGTAGGGGGTCTGATTGGGGGCGGGAGAGGGAGTATCGGCTATGGTGAGGGGAAAGTGCGGAAGAGAAGTGGGTCGGTTGGGCGCGCCTCGTGGTGTTCGGTGCTAGAGAAGGGGGTTGGTTGGCCGCGCCTTTAGTCGCCGGTGAAGGGCGACGACGGTCGGATGGTGGGGCAGTGCCGGGACCGAGGATGGTGGTATTAAGGGAAGTTGGGGGTTGAACGTGAGATGTTTTTTTTTCCTTTTTTTTTTGTGTAGTACGAATGTACGATGTACATTGTGTGAAGAAAAATGATAAGGGTAGTATTGTCCAAGTCGTAGTGTAATGAGTAAAATGTGTACTACGAAAATCACCACCCTAAAATATTGACTAATTGATTAACTTAATAATAGCAACTATATCAAATTCGAAAAATGACTAATTGATTAAGATATTTTTAGAATATTTTTATCTTAAATCAAGTGAAATTTTTAACTAATTGATTGACATAGCAACTATATCAAGTAATCTCAAACATCATATTATTGCATGTTGTGACCTTTTACACTCTCATTCAAAGTCAACTAAATTCAAAGTCAAAACAGTGGCGGAAAAATGGTAATTGACACCTTAGAATTTGATTAAAACAAGTATAGAAATAAATAATTGATTAATATATTTTGAGAATATTCTTAAATCAGATAAAATATTGACTAATTGATTGACTTAATAATAGAAATTGTATCAAATTCGAAAATTGGCTAATTCATTAAGATATTGACTAAAATTGACTTAAGAATAGCAACTTTATCAAATATTAAATTCGAAAAAACTATACCACAAATTAAGAGATTTAATTGATTAACTTTCGGAAAAATACTACCAAGTTATTATTCCGAAACCAATTATTGATGCGCAAATTAAAGGAATTCATAGATACAAAAATTTTAATCGACCTAAAATTCCCCAAAAAAAAATATATAAATAAACATAAATTAATTGCATTTTCTCACAATACATCCAAATTCACCCAAATTAACACTGAACTTTACATTTCAATCACAACAATACCGTGGCTCAAAGCATACTCATCACCAAGTTGAACTTTGAGAAAGTCGATGACCATTACATCAATGTTCGAGCAAAGGTGATCCGCAAATGGGAACTCTCTGATCTATACAGCAAAAGCTGCATTATTCGCAATTGACATGATTTTGATGGATAATCAGGTTTGTACTTATTTATAAAACTAATACCTTACACGATAAGAAAAATAAATGCATTCATGTAGATTGTCATTCTATTATTTTCCCAAACAACGTTACACCTGACATTTTTTTTCTTTAATTATAGTCCAACATCATCCAAGCTACTATACGAAAAGGACTAATTAGAAAGTTTGGTACATCCATTGAAGAAGGTAATGAATACAACTTTACCAATATAGAGGTTTTGGAGAGCACGGGTTCAGATGTTAGTAAGGTGTTTGTATACCACAAACATCATTTGTACTTCAGATTCACAACACATATTGACCAACCGCGTACTTCAACCATTTTAAATCATGGTTTCGATTTAGGAAGTTGCAAGACATCTTGAACAAAAATGTTTCTGATCGACACTACCTAGATATGTACTACGAACATCTACTCATTCATATTAATATAAATTACTATTAGTTTCTCTCATCTCATATAACTGAAATATAACAGATGTAATTGAAGAGTTAACCGGGTGTTCAAAAGTCACTTTGTCCAAGAACAAAGGTGAAAAGCTAATGACATTTAAATTAACTAATCTCAAGTACGTACACATACCTCCCTTAGTAAAATGTTTATTTGGCATGTAATATTACTATTGGATAATCTACTTGTAATACTCCGTATTTCTATATAAGGACACTCGGTTGAGTATGGAGTACTCGACCGAGTGTGTTGGTCGAGTAAGGTTTGACAGTATTAGGTGTCTACTGGAGTGTAGTCACTCGGTCGAGTCCTTGTGGCACTCGACCAAGTAGGCTGCACTCGGTCGAATACTATTGGTACTCGACCGAGTAACCGGTCTGATATCGTAAATTGCGCGGTCTGATTAAGATAATGACGAAGGTTATATATTTCAACTCTTCAGTTCTTAAGTCATTTCTAATTTCATTTATCATCTCTAAACTCATTTCTAAACCTAGAGAAAGAGGAGATTGGCGAGTCTTTCAATCGATTAGAGATTTCTCACCTATTTCTTCGATTCCCCTTATTGTAAGTCAATTTCATTCAATTCTTTATGTTGTTTTAAAGTCTTCTTCATCGAAAAGTTTTAAAAGAGAGTCCCGTTTATTTCAAGTCTAGTTTACGTATGTCAAATTTCGTAGTGAAATTCCTTGTGGTTTGTCCTAGATTATTTATTTATGAACCTGTCGCTGAAATGTCCGCGAATCTGATTGGGTTGTGGAAAATTGATCTAAACCCTAAGTTATAAGTCGATTCAATTCTGGGTCTTTTTCATGAATCATTTTTGTAGAGTCTAAATGACAATAGGATTTGTAATTTCCAAAATTTGATATTTTAAACTCGTTTTATGAAGCATTACTTTTTATGTGATGGTTTCTGTCAGCTTTTGGAAATCGATCTGAAAACGCTTGATAAGTTCTAAATTTGGGAAAACTTCTTGATATAATTTGTAGCTAAGAGTCTTAAGGTTCCAACCCAATTGACCTTGCATCGATTGGATTAATTTGGAATTAGTTATGCATTTTATAGTGAGTCTGTCCGCGCTTGAAAATCAGGAAAATTCGAGTTTGTTCTTTAAGTAGAGATTCCTATTAAGCCATGATGCGTCTACGTTATGTGCTTGGTTAATTGAATTAGCATGTGGTAATTATATATAATTATGATATGTAGGTGATGAATTTGTCAAGGATCATAATCGATTGTTGATTTCGGATTTTGCTTTGAGGTAGGGTTTCCCTACTCAGTTTGCTATCGTACCATTGTTATGTGATGTATATTTGTGATATGATATTGTGATGGTGGATTGATATGGCGTTGGCAGTGTTGATGTTGGTGATGATTGTTGTGTTTGTTTGTAGGGCCATTGGGAGACGGTCTAACGCCCATCTTCCGCCTCTCGTGACTCTCATCACGGAGGGGGATGTGCACATTAATGGAGTGGATTCGCTCGTGCGTCGTGCGGGGCTTAGGTGGGAAAGGTTGAGGTCCCTCACTGGCAGCGGGGCTACCTATTGCGATGGGTAGTCCAATTGGAGTGCTTTGTATGGTGTGGTGTGGCGAAAACCTTGGTACGATTGTTGTTGTTGCATACCAATGCTTGTGTGGTTGTTTCTTATCTTCTGTGATCCTTCGATGTTAGCGTATGGTGAGCAGGCTCTTAGCAGGTAATGATTTGAGCATTATACGATGGGACATGGATGTGATCACTAGCTGTTGGTGTCTAGTCACCGCTGCCATTGCATTTCATCGATTTAAATTTTATTAGACTTATGCTATGTTGGTTTGGAGAACATTTTAATACATTTTTGGTTGGTTTTGACATTGTAATCCGATAATGTTAAAACTGTTTATTTAAATTGCTTCCGCTATTACTTCTTTGATATGTACTACTTCAGATAACTGAGGCTGTAGCGCCCTGAGTCGCCATGGAAGGTCTTGCATAGGCTCCATGGTAGCTGGTGGTGATATAATATTAAACATCGAAAAAAAATTTTCAACGGTTATACTTAAACCATGAATGATAAATAGCAACGGGTACAGAGCAACCGTTCTTTCATAATAGAAATATAATAAGGTTTACAAAAACCCGTTTCTAAAATATAACAACGGGTACCACAAACCGTTGCTAGTGTACATTTAGTAAGGGTTTTTCAAAAGTCGTGTTCTTATCTTAGTAACGGTTATTTAACAAACGTTGATAAGATTATTTTTGTTGGTTCGGCTTGAGCTAGGTAATTTGTATTGATATTGCGGATTAAAATGCGAAGGACGGGATGCGGGAGGTTTGTGTTCTTGGAAATTTGTGTTCGGACATTGCCCGTAAAGGCTAGCCAAAAAGCTTTCACGCCGGTTGCGGTAATGGGAATTGGTTCGGGAAAATTGGTGATATGGAGGCCTATTCGGATTTGAGTGTAGATCATGGTTTCGAAGGTCTTACAAGATCGGAATTTAATACCTAGTTCATTGTCCCTTCCTAATTTCACTTTCTCCATGGTGGCAAGAAATTCAAGGGTGGTGCTTCTCCGTGTGAGCGTGGCTTGATCAATGGAAGTGTCTAAGCCCATGATGGCTAGCATTTTCCTAGCCATTGGCAACAAGCCTAAATTCCTTAATCGATTAGCAAGTTGGAATTTAGTAGTCACCGTCCCCGGAGACTTTGATTCCAACACATTAAATTTTGAAGAACCTTCCCCGATAACCCTTCCCGACCAACATACTCCCCTACCCTTGTTGAGGTACTTGGAATTTTCTTCTCTCCCTGAGAGGAAGAAGCTTCAGATCCCTTGTTACGACCCATTTGGTATTTTCAGAAAGCCACACAAGTGTTTTGACAAAAGTTTTCTTTAAGGCAAAATATTAAACACCTATTACAAACTAAGTGAAGAGAGTGCTAACTAATTCGACAAGAAAAATTCACTCAAAGTAGTTTTCAAACAATTTACACAACACAACACAAGTTTAGTAAGCAAAATTCGAAAACTAATAGCCAATTTTCGGAAATTTGAAGCTAGGAATTGACAAAGACAAGAGTAAAGTGAGTATACCTCATTGGATCTTTGAAACTTGTTGTTTGGTGATGTAGAAGTCAAGTAGATACCCAAGTGAAGCTCCTTAACCCAAATGAAAGCAAAAATCTTCAATTCCAATACTCAAATTTCAAACACTAGGTTTCGAAATAGGGGTTTTTGGGCGAGATTTGTGAGCTTTGTGTGTGGTTTTGATGTCAATTGATGATTCTTTATGCAATGGAGCAACTTTTGCTCTGGAATCTTGAAGTTTAATGGATATTTGAAGGAGAAAGGGTTAGGGTTGAGTGTTTGAAGGTTGAATATGAATGTATGAAGAAGTGAAGGAGAAAACGGGGGGTTAGTCGTGTGTTTGATGGTTGAAATTCTTTTTTTTTTTTCGAGTTTTCCTAACTAGGAGCACTGTGCGCCTTTTTCATGCTTCATTTCTTCACCTTATCACCTTGAATTGAAAACCTACATACTAACGCACACGTTAATTAGCGATGCAAATTTGATTAAAAATGCAATCAAACTAATTATGCAGTTAAATTAAGCATGTAAATGCAATAATTTAAAATGCAATTATTCTAAATGCAAGGAATTAAAACGCAATGCAATAAAGGATAAAATATTTAAAAATTTGCCATTTATTCAACGTGGATGGCTCGAATTAATGGCATGATTGGTTAATCTTCATAAATTGGATCAACAAAGTGTAATGTTTCCACTTCACCCATGTTAATCTCTTCTTGATAGGTCTTTAACCTTTGGCCATTCACCTTAAACACCCTTTTGGTCTTGCAACACTTGATTTCAATAGCTCAATTTTCAAAAATCTTAGCCACTTCATAAGGTCTCATCCATCCATCTAGAAATCATATTATCATGACAAGCTCGAGTCCTTGCCTTGTACAACACCGCATTGTTATAGGCATCGTTGCGAATTTCATCCAACTTTTGCAATGTGAGTTTCCTATGCAAACCTGTTTCATCTAATTGTATGTTGAAAGACTTGACCGCCAATATGCTTTATTCTTCGAGTAAATGACATGGCTTGCCAAAGATGATACGATAGGGAGACATGCCAATTGGTGTCTTATAAGCCGTCCGATATACCCAAAGAGCATCTTCAAGCCTTGTGCTCCAATCTTTACGATCGAGGTTGACGGTCTTTTCAAAAATGGCTTTCATCTCTCTATTAGATACCTCAACTTGATCGTTGGTTTGAGGGTGATATGCGGTGGAAACATTGTGAACAACCCCATACTTCTTTAGCAACACACCAATGACTTTGCTGCAAAAGTGCGTACCACGATCACTTATCAAGGATTTGGTGAATCCTAACCGCGAAAAGATGTTGGATTTCACGAACTCACTAACCACCTTGGCATCATCGGTTTTAACGGCCTTTGCCTACACCTATTTAGAGACATAATCAACCGTTAGGAAGATGTAAGTGTTTCCACGAGACAGTGGAAATGGTCCCATGTAATCAATCCCTCATACATCAAAAATTTCACAATACATTATGGGATTTTGTGGCATTTGTCCTCTCTTTGATATGTTCCCCATTCGTTGACATCTATCACAAGTCTTCACAAAAGCATGAGTGTCTCGGAAAAGTGTTGGCCAAAAGAAACAGCTTTACTACACTTTCTTAGTTGTTTTCTTGGCTGCAAAGTGACCCGCACATGCATATTTGTGACAAAAGCGGAGAATAGATATGATTTCGGAGTCCGGAAGACATCTTCTTATGATTCGATCGGCACAAAACCTTCATAGATAAAGGTCATCCCACATATAATACTTAGAATCACTCTTGATCTTGTCTCTTTGAGAACGAGAAAAAGTAACACCCCTGATTACCCGAACAAGATAATCGAAGGTATCACCATTTCGGTTGCCCAAGGTAGTGTTTCAAAACTCCAATTCAAAGAACATTTTATTAATAAATACATGTTTGGTGATTGCAAATTAAATGAGTGAATAATAAATACAACTCGACTAGACTAATACCTCTATGTCAAATCTACTCACTCGACTCCACCGCAGTAGTGCGGCCCACTAATCCCGAACACGTCAAATGCAAAACCAGTAAAACAAACTGCTCCCCATATGATCGAAAATATCATATGGATCAACACAGGCCACCCCAGAAATAAGAGATAAACATATAATCCACAAAACGTCAGTTTCAATAATACAAACAAACATGATAGACAATAACATGCTTACGACATGCAACATGGTTATGATATTCAACAATGAATACATCATAAGATCATACCTGAGTCTCCAACAGCTCCAACATAGGTGCCAGCGATACACCCACGGTGCCCACAACCCGGTAATGGTACCGTAGCACAGCTCACACCCACTACCCGGACCGCAGTCCGAAACATGTACCGGACGCATACAAGTACGAGATCGGGCGCTAACCGGACCCCTGCTCAACGTTACGGCTCACCGTAAGTCTCTCCATACTCAAGCCATTAATGTGCACATCCCTATTGGGGTGGGAAGCCCCAATAGGCTACCCAAGCGTAAGACGGTCTCCCAACTGTTTTAAGTCTCCTCAACAACCATAACACAATCACCACCACCATCCACCTCCAACATCCGTCACAATCGCAATACAACATAATATGCCACATAACATGCCAAACATATAATCCGTCTCAAATCATGAATCTCAACATGCAAAACATGTTCTTATCAACAATCATTCTTTCTCATGTTATAATGCATTTCTATCCACAATATGAGACAAGCCAACAAATACCCACATCATGATATGATACAATTATGTCAAGAACAAGATTAATCATTATTCCCTTATACATGTTATAATGCACCCAATATCCCAATTAATCTCCTTTAACATTTCAACACTTCCTTAAACATATTATAATGCAATTATAATGCTCATAAAAGATTAACTATGTATAACATCAACACATAGACATTAATTATTGAAACCAAGTAGAATTAACCAGCCTTTTAGCATACTCCATTACCAAATCCAAGACAACAAGAATCCATCCCATCCTACAATAATCACATAATAACTATCACAATATATACATCCTATACAATTATACTAACCAAAATCCCTTATTATCACTCACTAATTACTTACTAATCTAATTAAAACCACTAATTAACCATTCCCATGAAAACCCTAAGGTTTAAGGTTAGGAAAAATATAAGGAAAAGAGATTAGAGAGTAGATCTACACTTACAAGGTAAAAGAAAGGATGAAAAGATGAACCATCTTCAACTTCAAGCTTAGAAATTCAAGGAATGTGTTTAGGAGAGTTTTTATAGAGGAAGGGGAGGTAGAGAGAGGTTTAGGGTTTGAGAAATGAAGGAAAATCTGAAGAAATGAGCTTATATACCAAGGCCTAACAACACAAGCCCACACGCGCAAAACAAGTATGAAATGTTGAGTCACTCGGTCGAGTGCTCGAGGCACTCAGCCGAGTGCCACCCTCACTCGGTCGAGTAACATGAGTTACTCGGCCGAGTGGAAGAAACCTAGAATTTTTGCCCGAACGTTACTCGGTCAAGGCACTCGGTCGAGTGCAGGGCTACTCGGTCGAGTGACCTGTCTTACTCGTTGAGTGCAAGACAAAGGAAATGCGGGGTATTATAGAGGCTGTGACACCCTTGGTTTCTAGGGAGGACCTTGCTAAAGGCTCCCTAATAGTTGGGGGTGTTACAAAGTGCTATCAGAGTGACGATTTTAGAACCTAAAACCAATGAACCTAATGAACGTAGGGTGTTTAATAAAGTGAACTCGGGTAGAGATTGTTAGAAGCTACCGCAAAGATCTGGGGGACGTCCCAATGATCACACAATTGCCCTTACAGTCTCTAACTGGTCATTTGGGTAGAAATAAGAGGGATGCGATGATTGTGTTTCTCGTTGTTTATTATTGCATAATGTGTTCGATGTTGCATGATGTAGACGGGCGTGTGCTTAGTTGATGTTGTGATGTTGATAGTATGAGGATATGTGGTGATTGTGACGGGAGCATGGTAGTGGTGTGCTGCTATATGTTTTGATGCTACAAATCGGGTTATCGCATGTGTAATTACATGTAGTTGATTGGAAAATGGAGGATATGAAGCGTATACAGCATGACCCGACCGAGTAGTGCATAGGACTCGACCGAGTTCAGTGCACTCGATCGAGTGCCCTTGGTGCTCGACCGAGTGTATTTTAATATGGTTTCTGTTAGCTACTGGAGTCATAGCACTTGACCGGGTAATTGTATTACTCGATCGAGTAATGTTTCACTCGATCGAGTGTCTTGGATTGTAAAATAGGAGTATTCTGGAGTTGGAATACTCGATCGAGTAAATATGAGGCTCGATCGAGTGACTGTGACTGGATCGAGTGCGATATTGATTCGATCGAGTGGATTTTGTATCGAATCTATTTTATTCTGGAAGTCGAGTACTCGACCGAATACACTGTGTACTCGATCTAATGCGTTCAACTCGGTCGAGTGTTTTCCTGTCACGCAACCGAGTGTTTCTGCTGGTAGGCATATCTTGTTTGAGCCCTGTGCTTTGTGCTCACGTTTATTTTTACTATTGAAGTTCGAAGATGCCACCAAAGAAAAAATCACTCTATGAGGCTAGGGCTAGCGAGATGACTACCGAGGAGGTAGCAAGATTACTCAAGCAAGATCCGTGAAATGGAGAACATCTTTGACGTTCTCAAGTTCCTGGACAACGAAAAGACAAATCAGGCCGTTTTCTACCTTACTGATCAGGCGGGATTGTGGTGGCATCGGGAGCGCCAGGCTCTGCGTGACTTTTACGAAGAAGGGGACATAATTGTATTCCGTGGGAAGAATTCCGTCGAGAGATACGAAACAAATTTGTTCCAGGGCATGTTCAAGCTCAACTGAGGGTGGAGTTCGACTCCTTTGTCATGACCGATGAGATGATGGTGGTTGATTATTATATTAAGTTTAAGGAGTTATCGTCTTATGTAGAGGAGGAGTTGCAGCTGAGCAACAAAATGTTGGCGATACAATTTGAGAATGGGTTAACGCCGAAAATTCTGTAAAGGTTACCTGCAGGGTTGAACAACGACGTGGAAGAGGTCAATGAGCGCGCGGGCAACGCGGAGCGGTTGGGGAAAATGTTCTTGGAAGCTGAGAAACGGAGAAATGAGAAGCGGAAAGCTGATAGCGATGAGGATAGTTACTCCAAAAGGGGTAACTACAACCGCGGCAAGTCCTATTCTGGAGGTTCTGGCTATAGTGGTGGGTCACAGTGGAACAACAAGGGGACACGAAGTTACAGCAACAGTTCGGGTCTAACTTGTTTCAACTGTGGCGATACGGGCCATAAGAGGCATGAGTGCACGAGTGGCAACATGGGAGGTTATCAGCGAGCTTAGCCGAGCAATTCGTATCGTTCTCAGAGCATGACCAACAACCAAGTGTCGAATTCTTGGTGTAACACCCCCAATTATCCGGCCAAGATAATCAAGGGCGCTACCATCCCGGTTGCCCGAGGTAGTATTTCAAAACCACAATCTAAGAACAATTAAATATATATAAACAATTTAAGTCATTATAAACTAGGCTATAATTAATAAATACAACTCATCACTACGACCTCTACATCTCATCTATCGATCGACTCCATCTCGTGGCACGGCCCATATCCAACGTCAATTGAAACCTGTGAACAACTGCTCCCCATAAGGATCATAGCAGGCCACCCCGGAACGGGTGACGACACATAACACAATGTCAGTCC
>JAOWBH010166848.1:0-10882 GCA_028566215.1 Silene coronaria
TTAACACAACTCGGTCGAATCCAAGGTACTAATAGCGTCTCCAAGTGACCCTATAAGGTCCCAATTCCAAGTCAAGGTCCGTCAACGGTGTCCTAGAATACCGGGTATTACAACCTCGCTCTCGGGTTCGTAGAATGACTAAGTAAACCCAATCACCTCCCTCCCGGGTTCGTGAATTGGAATCCTAGAACAAATGAAATGGTCCCATTCCCATGGACCCCAAACCACAAGTCTAGTCAATAAGAACACGTCTCCCACCCCACTCTATCTCCTCCCCTCTCCCAAGGGTGAAAAGTCCGAAATGAAGATTGAGGTACCTCGCCTAGTTCTCACTCCCGTGTTCAACTAGGTTTGGTAAGGCTAGTCAAGTGAAAAGGTGGTTTCCTAAACCTAGCCGACTTTCAAACGGTGGACAAGGGTCAAGGTCCCATTCCAATCCCCTATAACAAAGTTGGTCCAAAATCCCCAACCAACCTCATCCAATTAGCCCCACAACTCGTAATTAGAGAACTAATCGCATAAATTAACCATGTCGGGGTTAATCAAACCCTAGAGAAAACTACTCACTAATTATGTAAGAAACTACACTAATCAAACAATCAATTAACAATAACATGAAAGTAGACATGTCTTAAACAATAAAGTAGCAAACTTTAATTAAAATTAACAAATAAAATTAATAAGAGAAGAGAAAGAAAATAATACCATACTTGAAAGGAAATACTTGAATTGAAGTTTTGATTACAAAAGATTACATTTTGAAGGAAAATTAATTGACTAAAACAAACCCCAAATTATTTGTAAAGAAAAGAAATTGAGATTTGCTCAGCTCTTTCGGCCTCTGCCTTCGTGAAACAGCAACCAAAAATGAGATGAAGCCCCTAATTTTGAGGTACTTGGTCTATTTATATGGACCAATAAAAATAACAAATAACAAAAGACACTACCAAGTCCAAAGGTCCACTATAAGAGTAAAACCAACAAATGAATAAAGCAAGTAGGGCCATGTTGCTTTGAACTAGCTTCAGCGTATAAGTTAGAGTTGCACCGGCTACTATATATTTGCATTGGACGAATATCATTTGCACCAGGACTGATATCGATACGCCTGATGATGCTTTGTTTTGCCCTGCTTCTACTCCTTTACTTTATTTCCGTTGCCCCATCTTGACTAGCTACTCTCACTTGACTCGGTACCTATATGATAAAATTACGAGAGCAGTACCAAAATCCCAAGAGATAACATGAAATAATTTTATTTAAACTAATCGGCTAATATACGATATAAGAATAAAAAATGGGTCGATAAAGATAACTCGAGGTATTAATTAGATGGAATAAGGGTCAAAATGTGGGTTAAAAATCGGTAAAATATGGTGTTATCAGTCAGTTTTCCGTGTTTTTGTTGTAGTGATCAATGAGAACCTATGATGGGACTATAGATCTACAGAATCATGTAGTCCTCTATAAACAAAAAATGTTGGCTGCATCTGTGCCCAGCGGCCTCAGGCAAGTCTGCATGTGCAAAGGCTTTGAGACAACCCTGAGCGGAGCAGCCTTGCAATGGTATATCAACCTACCTAACGGGGGTATCAGATCCTTTGCTGAATTGGTGAATACATTCAATCAACAATTCGCCAGCAGCAGGGACCTTGAGAAACGTTCCGTCGACCTCTACAAGATCAAGCAAAAATACGAAGAGCCACTCAGGACTCTTCTGGCCAGATTCAATAAAGAGAAAGTATCCATCCCAAGGTGTGACGTGGGAACTGCTATGGAAGCATTCATGCAAGGATTACTGCCGAACAGTGACCTCTATGTGAATCTCACCAAATATCCCTGCCATGCATTCGAGGACGTCCAGGCGAAGGCACTAGCTTATATCAGGCTAGAGGAGGACAAAAACTTCAAGATCAAGTTATCCGGCAATTCAGGAGATCCACAAAAAATCAAGCAGGAAAAGTACTAACTACAAGGGAAGTAGCTCCAGAGCATCCCCCCTACACAAGGCATGAGAGATCCGAAGTTAACCACGTCTAGGGACAACGAGGTAATCTGAATAATATCCCATTTATTCGAGAGTATAATTTTTCTGTTGATGTTGCAGGATTAATTAAAAGACTTGAAAACATGGGCGATGTTGTGAGATGGCCAAGGAAGATGGAGAATACATGCTCGGTCAGAGATACGTCCAGGTGGTGTGAATTCCACATGGATATAGGACACAACACCGAAGAATGTATACAACTCCGCAAGCAAGTAGCCTACTTGCTCAAGAAGAGCTACCTAAAAGACCTGCTACAATAAGGAAACAGGAATAACAATACTGGCAGGAGGGGGAAAGAACAAAAACAAGAACGTGACTTGCCACCTCCCCACCAATCTATGAAGTCAAGTTCATAAATGGCGGATCAGAGATTTGCGGTCTAACAAGCTCGGCAGCCAAAAGAATTTCCAGTCAAACAAAGATGAAGTCACCCTACAAACTAAGAAACTTACCCCAGATCACCTTTGATGACAGTGACATGCAAGGAGTCCCTGGCCTACAACATGATGGCATGGTCATTACCATGCAAATAGGCACTACAAGAGTCCTGAGGATCCTGATCGATGGAGGAAGTTCAGTTAATCTTATAATGCTGGATGTCCTCAAGGCGATGAAGATCAATGAAGATCAGATCACCAAAAAATCCAGCCTCTTGGTAGGATTCAGTGGTGAAACCAGAAACACCCTTGGAGAAATTTGCCTTCCAACATATGCCGAGATAGTAGCATCTAATGAAACATTTGGGGTTCTAGATTGCCTATCCTCCTATAATGCAATCTTGGGCAAACCATGGAGTCATAATGTGAAGGTCATACCTTCTACATATAATCAATGTGTCAAGATCCCAACCGAATGGGGAATTGTAACAATAAGAGGAGAACACAAATCAGCCCAGGAATGCTACACAAAAGCCCTCAAGCCTTCCAAGACAGGTAAGTCTCTGGCCTAGCAATTACAGTACCCTGTCAGGAGCACCTATGTAGCAAAACCCTGGATGGAGACGGACCAGGTAATCCTAGACCCAGATATCCCTGACAGGTACGTACTAGTAGGATTTGATGCCCCTGATTCGGTCAGGGCTGACTTGGTAACGTTGTTGAAAAGTAAATCTTCCTGTTTTGATTGGACTCATTTCGATGTGACTAATATTGATACTAATATAATTACTCATAAACTCAATATTGACACTGCATTTAAGCCTGTGCAGCAAAAATGAAGAAAGTTTTCCCCTGAGCGAAATGCCATTATAAACGAGGAGGGGGACAAACTACTAAACATGGGTATGATCAGGGAAGTCATGTACCCTGATTGGCTGGCCAATGTTGTCGTTGTCCAGAAGAAGAATGACAAGTGGCGAGTTTGTGTTGATTACACTGACCTCAACAAGACGTGCCCCAAAGATCCATTCCCCCTACCGCACATTGACACCATGGTAGACGCAACAGTAGGACATGAAATGCTGACATTTATGGATGCATCCAGTGGCTTCAACCAAATCAAAATGCACCCAGCTGACTAGGAAAGTACTGCATTCATCACGGAAAGGGGCATATATTGCTACACAATAATGCTCTTTGGCCTGAAAAATGAAGAGGCAACATATCATAGATTAGTCGACACAATGTTCAAAGAACAAATTGGAGATACCATAGAGGTTTATATAGACGATATGGTGGTCAAATCCAAGCATGCACAAGACCACGTCAGAGACCTAGCAATAACATTTTAAATCCCTGAAAAATACAATATGAAGCTTAATCCAGCTAAATGCCACTTTGGCGTCTCATCAGGCAAATTCTTGGGCTACATGGTCACCAAACGAGGAATAGAGGCTAGCCCTGAACAAATAAAAGCTATATTGGAACTTCAATCACCAAAGTGAGTCAAAGATATACAATAGCTCACCGGAAGAGTAGCTGCTCTAAATAGATTCATATTCAGGTCATCTAAACGGTGCAAATCATTTTACAACCTCCTCAGGAAGAACAAACACTTCCAGTGGACCCCAGACCATGAAGCAGCCTTCAATAATCTAAAATCTTATCTCCCCCTACTAGCCAAAACTGAAAAAGGAGAACCCCTGGCAGAACACCTGTCAATAACAGAAATGGCTGTGAGTGGTGTTTTAGTCAAGGAGACCGAGGGCCAACAGCATCCAGTTTACTATGTAAGTAAAAGCCTACTCAAAGCAGAAATGAGGTATGGTTTACTTGAAAAGTCTGTTCTAGCATTAGTTATGTCCTATACTAAGCTGCGTCCTTATTTTGAGTGTCACCCCATTTTGGTCAGAACCAACCTCCCCATAAAATTAGTATTAAGGAAGCCAGAACTGTTAGGCCGAATGTCAAAATGGTCAATCCAATTAAGCACTTATGACATAACCTTTGAACCTAGGACAACCATTAAATCTCAGGCATTAGCAGACTTTGTAGCTGACTTCAGTCCTGCCTTGGAACTTGACCTCCTTAAGGAGCTCAATGCACTTGACACCCCAGACCTAGGCTTGGTATGGACACTATACACGGATGGTGCCACAAACATGAGGAGAACATGCCTAGGATTAGTACTAAAGTCACCCCAAGGGGATATAATATCCTAATCCTTAAGCTATGAGTTCAAAGCCACCAGAAATGAAGCTGAATATGAAGCCCTGATTGCTGAACTTAAGGTAAGCATCGACCTTGGCATGCAGGATCTTCAGGTACGATCTGACTCACTTTTAATTTCAAATCAAATCAAAGGGACTTATGCTGCAAAAGATTAAAAAATGATCCTATATTTGGAAATTGTAAAAAACATCTGCAACATATTCAAGTCATTTGATAGTGATCAAATCCCAAGAGACCCGAAAGGCGGATGCCTTAGCCAGCCTGGGTTCAAACTTCAACCCAACTATTTTCGATAAGATACCCATTGTATACTTACTTGAGCCAGCCATTAATAGATCTGAACAAAATATGTCTAATCATTGCCAACACTAATTCCTGGACCAAACCATTTTATGATTGGTTCCAGCAAGGCATACTGCCTTCAGGTAAGCACGACGCAAGGGCTTTTAAGATCAAAGTTTCAACTTACACCATTATTAATAATATTCTGTTTAAAAAGTCTCAGGTCAGACCATATTTGCGATGCCTGGAGCCTGAAGAGACAAAGTAGATCCTCCAGGACATACATGATGGACACTGTGGAAATCACAAAGGTGGCAAAAGCTTGGCAAGCAAGGTCCTCAGAACAGGCTACTTTTGGCCAACAATGAGGGCCGATTGCCTAGCATATAGCTCAAAGTGTGTAGCCGGTCAGCTACATTCTCTCTTCATACATCAGTCATCCGAGGAATTGCATTCAATCTCAGCTCCCTGTCCGTTTATGAAATGGGGAATGGACATTGTAGGCAAGCTACCCCAAGCTCCAGGACATAAAGTATTCATGTTGGCAATGACTGACTATTTCTCTAAATGGATTGAGGCTGATTCATATAGTCAAATCAAGGAAAAAGAGGTGATTTCATTGATAAAAAGAAACATAATATGCCAGTATTAAATCCCATTTGAAATAGTTTGTGACAATGACACCCAATTTGTGGGAAAGAAGGCCCAAGCCTTCTGCTCAGAATGGAATATCAACCTGGTGACATCCACACTAGGTTATCCAAAAGCAAACGAGAAGGCAGAATCAAGCAGCAAAGTAGTGATTAGCTGCCTGAAGAAGAAGTTGAGAAGCAAGAAAGGCAAATGGGTTGAATAACTCCCACTAGTTCTATGGGCTGACAGGACCACGCCAAAGACCTCGACAGGGTAGACACCGTATTCCCTGGTATACGAGTGTGAAGCAGTAATTCCTGCTGAGATACATGTGCCAACATCACGATATGGCCTGAACACAATCGAGACAAACAAGCTCATGATGCAAGACAGCCTGGTCCTATCATAAGATCTTATAGATGCAGCCAGAACCAGGTTTACATCCTATCAACAAACTGTAGCTCGAAGCTACAACAAAAATGTGAATGCTATAATTTTCAGGAAAGGCGACCTAGTCCCGAGAAAAGTGTTCCCCAACACTAAAGTAAAAAATGTAGGCAAATTAGCCCCAACTTGGGAAGGTCCTTACCTGATTGACTCTGTAGTCGGCCAAGGAGCCTATAGACTACAAGCTCTAGAGGGCGACATGATACCGAGATCATGGAACATCACTCACCTGAAGTTATTTCACATATAACATCAGCCATTTTCTTCAAACATTTCTGTTTTCGTTCAGGTAACATTGTCACAAGCATTGTATATAGGCTTTCCTTATCTCGATAGCGTGCCAATATGTTCAATGTGCTCTTGTATATCAGTAATTGCTATTACATGAATAAATATGTCCTGTGCTTTTCCCTTATCATATTTTACCCAATCTATTCTTTTTGAGATTACTTATATTTATATTCATTATACAACCAATATTTATGAATTCTGAACAATTGTTTACACTATGTCGTCAAAAGCTGTTTAAAACAAATATCCAGGATTGAGGGCCACTCCACTAAGCCTTAACAACATTCTAAGTCAATGCTTTACTTATTTAAAATGGCGCATTCCAGAATAATGCCCAAACATACTCACACAAATTGAGCACATAAAAATCTGAGCTCAGTATTAATAGCGGGCACGAAGGTGAAACAATCCTGACCATTCGCTATAAGCCCTTCAGACAAGCATAATTCAACCCCTCCAGACAGGCAAGGGACCGTAATCCCTCCAGACAGGCAAACAATCCCCTACACAAAGATAAACGACAAACAAAACGATGGATAAAAACACCTGAAATCTACATAAACCTTATCCCTAGGATAAGCTCCCCCTGACGGGTTAACCATTCAAAATAAATATTATCCTTCCAGTGACATCTCCCTTGGATGGGCCGAAATAATTCCAAAGAAAAATATTATCCTTCTAGAGACACCCTCCCTAGATAAGTCAAAACAAACTCTAAATATTATCCTTTCAGGGACATCCCCCCTGGATGGGCCAAAACAGAAGCTAAGACACAACGAAGTTAACCCGCCCTAGAAGCAGTAGCTGAGCCAATCCCCTCATCATCAATCTCATCAATGTCATCCTCATCATCTTCTTGACCAACTTCTTCCTCGTCAGCATCATCTCTACCTTGTGAAGTAGGAGAATCAACTTTTTCAGCCTCATGAAGCTCATACAGCTCAGGGTAAGTAGCATTGAGGTCTTCCATCTCCTTGTCCGGATTCCAGTATGGCCTGATCTCGGCCGGCTCCCTCATGACATCTACCCTAACCTTGCCAAAGAAATGCAAAACTATCTCTTTATACCTGGACTGAACCTCATCCTTCTCAGCTGCCAGTTCTTCATTTCTCCGCAAAACCTCTTAAATAGCCCTCTTCTTAGCCACAAGCTCCGCCTTGGCCACAGTTAATTTTTTACTCACACTTGATAATTGTGCCTGGGCATACTTAGCAACATCCTGAGCAGAACCTAACTTAGCCCTAACAACAACTTCCGCAGCCTTCACAGTATCCATCTCCTTCTGGTAGGACTCCAACTTCTCCCTGAAAGTTTGCATCTCAAAGTCCAGGATGTTGATCTTAGCATTAGCATACTTTATTTAATTTGGCAGGCATCTAATAACCTTGAATTAATATTCTGACCACCAAAAAACACCAGTTAGCTTTATAAACAAGACGCACCTTATCTATGGACATAAAAAATAATAGTAAAATTACCTCCTGGGCCAGTGTGACCAACCCAGCAAGGCTGCCTCTGAGAGCAATCATCGACGCCACTGCCTGGGCGAAAATTTCCTCAGAAGCACTGGAAATCAAGTGATCATCAACCTGAAACGAGTAGGAATGAATTTGGTCCCTGACAGATTGAACGTTCCCGGCCCTGGCTCTGACTTCATGGACTTCATCAACTGCTCTAGTAACTACGGCTGGAACTTCATCAACTCTCTCATCCTGTCTCCTCCTCTGGGCTGCAGGACCACCCTCGTCACCAGTAGGCTGAGTGATAGTTGGATTAACCCTTGTGAGCTGATATGAAGAAACTATAATGTCAAGTGTTGCAGTGCTATCACTGTATGCTGCATCATCACTACGAGACCGCTCCTTGGCAATCTGAGAAATGCTTGCCTTCAAATACGATGTTCTAAGGCCAGCAATTCTAGCAGAAGATCTAGTAACTGTATAGCAAATTCTCATGTCAGTAACGCAAACAAAACATTAAACAAGTAACTTTAGCAGAGATACTTACTGCCAGAAGTTGACGCCCCTGACCCCTTGCGAGGTTTAGGAGCTTTGTAGGTACTCAGTTTGGTCTTTATAAACCGGGCATAATGTCCTTGCCTAGACAAAGAGACCAAGTCCACTCGGCCCCAGGCAAAGCCAGGAAAGCTGCAATCCTATCAGATGACCCCTCAGCCTCAAGATTACAAGACCAATCAGAAACTACACAAACGCAATCAGGCGACAAATAAGGTAATATGCTTGCATCAAATAAACTCTATTCTATGCGCAGGAAGAAGCAAATTGGCAAAACTTACCAGATTCCAGGGCTGGATAACTGATCCAGGACAAAGATGGATTGACAGAAGTAACTTTAACAATCAAATAAGTCTTAGCCCATCCCTTATCATCACTAGAATCCAGATTCAGGATCAAAGGCGCCATCTTTGGCCTGACCCTAAAGTTGAATCTACCAAGAGATAAGTCCTTAAATGATAGACATTCTTCAAATCCTCAAAACTCAAAACCAAGTTATGTTTGTCACACAAATTTTCCACTGAATGAACTAATTTCCATACCATAGGCATGATCTAGAAAGAAGGGACTCCAATGGCTTTAATTACTTCGGTCATCAGAGGACTGAAAGGCAAATTGCATCCCGCCTTAAACGCCCACACAAACATGCGAGACCATCCAAAACTAACCCAGTTAGCCCTGATTGGACCACTCTCAGGTATCCAAACCTCAGCTCCATCGGAAAGGAGACCTTTTGTCTTCAAGAGAAGTTCGAAGAAAGGCTTGAGAAGATTCGCCTCAGGGAATGCTGAATTAAGGGGCTTAACAGGAGAAAAGGTAAAGCCTTGGTGGGTTACTGACACAATCTCAAGAGGAGTTGGAACCTCAATAACTTCATCCTCAAGAATCACCTCGGGAACGCCTATTGCTTCAACTACTCCCTCAACTTCAGCCGTTTTTAGGGTTTTGCAGTTCAAAATTTAAAGTAAAGAGTAAGAAGGTAAACTGGTGAATATTTATGGAGCAAAATCTGGTTTGTAAGTCACGGAAATTGGGGTTAAAAGATAAAGTAATCATATTTTCCTAGATTCTAGTGCAACTACTCATATTTACTCCCCTAATCTAAGACAAATTAAAGACTAAGTAGGACTCTTGGAAGAATCCAAAAGAGCCTTAGCGCCAAAGCTAATTATTTTCTTATCCCTGGCCAGATCCAGCAAAGACAAGGAAATAAAGGGCAATTGTTGAGCCAAAATGTTCCATGCTGAACAGGATAAAGCTTCAATTAGATAAATACTCGGTTAGGGACATCTCCCTGGACACCCTGAACAAGCTGGAAAAGTGATGATGCCTAGAAAGGCCAGCCTCCCTAAAGATTGACGGCCAAGCTACATATGCTGACTAAATATTCAATGAAGCACGTGCAAGAAACCATAAACTGAGGAGGGTCCTATTATAATGGGAAGTTAGCAACTAATCACCTACAAGAAAGGAAGAACGTGAGCAACCATAAGAAATGTGCGTGCAGGGCCAAGTCAACAACTTCTCCTCCCTCCCTATTTTCCAGGAACAAACTCCTATCCCCAAGGAAGATCATTGAAGATGGAGATACACAATAGAACCTTATTACTTAGTTATACATTATATTTTCAGTATTGTAGCAAGATTATTTACAATTAATACAAATCATTTAATCTCTCATTTCATATCATACAATCTTCCCTGTATCTTTTTAATTAATCAAATCAGGCAAGATCCGTTGAGAGCTAGATCACCCTGCATCAAAATTCCTTAGTAAGATTTCCCTGCGTGAAATCGAGCTATAACATGAATGGTAAGAGAAAATATATTAAACTATGAATGTATTAGAGAGGTAATTGAGAGAAAGTAATGGAGGAGATCCATTGACAGAGGATCCATTGATACGCAAGTAATCCAACCAAGTCAAAAATAATTAAGGAGTTAATCTTGCGTTGTATGCACAAGTACAATACGCATGACGTGTGACAAGTTTGTTGACGGAAACCCGCATATTACGGTGGTTTCTTTCCTTTGATTGCCATTTTTTTTGTTTTTGATAGATTGGAGTAATAAAGGGTAGACCTGTTAAATTTGACCCGGCCCGAAAACCGACCCGTAAGTAAACCGCAAATAACCCTGTTTTTTCAACCCGAACCCGAATGATGCTGATATAGAATTTGTCGCGCACCCTATAAGCAAACAATATTTATTACTCAACAACTAAGCTAGTGGTCAAGGTCGATCACAGGATGAAGTGGGTGTATACTAGGTTCGTTCAAGTCTCAATTTAGTCAAACAAATGAAAGAGGTTGATTGATTGTAAACTAAGATATAAATAAAATGTAAACTTAAACTAAATGAAGTTATTTCAAATCAATAACGGTAAAGCTAGGGTCTTTGGGTTCACTAGGGTAAATAAAGGAAGAAACAAGGTTCAACAAGACATGGGTGATTATAATGGTCAAGGATTTAGGCCTAATTTCTTAGTCACCTTAAGTTCATTAACAAGTTATCACTTAGTTAAGACAAACTTATTACAAACATGGCATAAAGACCAT
>JAOWBH010166859.1:0-10882 GCA_028566215.1 Silene coronaria
GATGGTCTCACATGTTTACTAGTTTTACATTTCAATTGTTATTGATTATTGTTTATATTCAATTGTTGTAAACATGATTGGGAGAGCATCTAGTTACTCCCGACTGATTGTCGACCCCCATTCTCAGGTTGTTCAGTTTGTTGCTGTTTGGATGATGCTTGCTTGAGATGCTGTGTGGGGCGAGCATAATAAATTATAAGGAGTTTGATTTATGTTTTTTAAGAACCCTCGAATAATGTATTAGTTTTGGTTTGGATTAGTATCGATCCGGATTCGATCAGGTGATTCCGCCACCTAGACCTATTTATTAGAGTTATACTTTGATTATTATTTATTATTATACTATTTCTCTTATTATTTTATCCGGGTTGTTACAATGGGTCCCCCCATGTTCTCATCAATAATTATTTACTCTCTCTCATAATATCAATTATCATTATCATTCTATTTAATCCTATTTAAATTCTAACTAAAAAAATTAAATTACCTTCTCCTAACCTCAAATCATACTTACATGAAATTCTCCCGATTATTCTCTTTTAATATTAAAAGTCGAATACTGTAAAAAAATAATGTTGCATGCAACAAAAAAAAAAAAGAAATAAAGGAGAAATTAATAGTCGAAAAATACATAAATCTCGATATTTTTGTATCATACATAAATTTCGGTAATTGAGGGCAAATGTCGTTTTATGAGGCGTGAATTCAATTTTGGGGGCAGATTTTATGCGAGAGATTCTTCAACCGGAACATGGAGGGATTAAATAGATGTGCTCCATGTGAGAATGACTGTATAAGATGAGATTGAGAGTAGTAGAATATATTTTTACTGTGAGGGAGCCTTTTAAGGGAGCATTATTTGTAGTTTAGTTGAGCTTATTTTTTAGAGGGAGGCGCTGAGTGAAATCTACGAATAGAGTATGAGGTACTGTTTTTGATTGTTAAGGTTAATCAAGCCAAAATCCATTATACGATGGGCTAATTTTTGGAGTAAGGGTTAGCCAATTTAGTGGTTACATTATCCAATTAATTAATTTTTTTTAGCGTAAGATCGTCACGAGTTTTTTTAGTTAACAATAAGTCTCTTAAAGCGAATATATCGTTTTAAGTTAAAACGAGTTAAATACCATACAATTTGCTTAAAAAAGACGAATATTTTGTTTATGTCTAGGCATTTTGTTTTTGACTTGCCTATCCAAATGGTAATGGTATTTGATCCGGCTTACTTAAGACATATATGCCCGTCTTAAATAAGAATTTGTGCTTAATTAGTTTGAGTCGGCTTACTTAAGACAAATATGTCCGTCTTAAATAAGAATTTGTATTTAGTTAATTATGATCTAGATATTGAGAACTTTAAGGTTATTTAAATTTATCTCGATTAATTATTGATTTTATATTTTATTTTGTTTGGGTTGGTAATTAAAAAAGACTTAGCCTATTGTTAGGCGGGTTTAAGTTCTATTTGTCGTAATTATGCGGATGATATATAGGGTTTTGTTTCGTTTTGGTTTAATTAAATTAAAATATCATTTTCGACACGCTTTTAGTCATGGACAATTTTATATGGCGATATCTAGGATCAAAAGTAATGCTTCAAGATTTTGATTTGCAACAGTAATAAGTGTACTTTTCATCCTTCAGCACAATTTTCATTATTTTCATTAGAACGATATTACTACAATGATCACTATGTTCATTTTTGTTTTGTAATATTAAATTTATTTTCAAAGTAAAAAAGTATACTCCATATTACTTACTTATTTACGTAATTTTTCAATTTTTAAAGTATTTGCACTCTTCACTCTTTTCAGATTAATGTAATATTCATAACTGACTTAATTTATTTATGAAAATAATATTTATCCGTTTCATAATTTTTAGTAAAAAATTTTAATTAAAATATCCCGTGTATTTTTTGCATGGGAATAAAACTAGTATAATTAATAAAGAACCCTTTTATGGTGTGAGATTGTCAATTGCAAATTGTGGGAGTGGGGTTGGTGAAGGGGATGGGATGGATGCTAAATTGCAAATTGCAACTACTGATTAGTAAACTCTGGACTCTGGTAATGAACTAATGATATCAAGATTTAGAAAAGGGGAACAAGTCAACAAGTCAAGGCTGCCAGGAAGTCCATAGAGACACTTAAGTGAACAATAGCCAGAAATTGACGATGTGGTTATTATTCATTTAAGTGGTGGACTCCCTAATTATCAAATGAATACATTGCTATGAGACGATCTTATCTTATATGTGTGAGTGTGACCAACACGTAAACACAGGTTTGTAATGACTACCATGCAAGACCCTCGAGTTCATGAGGTCTGTAACACTGTAACAGGCATCATTCCCATAATTACAGACAAAGTATAGCTTAAATTCAGGTACATGTCGAAGAATGTCTCGGAATACCTAAACTGCCGAAATTTAACAGTGGTTTATTCCATGGGACCATACTTAAGCAAAACCAACTGCTCTTAAGGGATAGGGGCGGTCACTGCTATGTTTGATACCAAGATATGAGAGGTAAAAGGGTAAAGCTATAAGCCCATAATACAGCAAATAGGCCAATACACACCTCATCATCAGAATTATACCGTTCAAAAAAGGACACCTGAAAATTCTGCCAGAAAAAGGAAAATGAACGGCCAGCTTTTCCTCTATTAACGGGGCAAACTTTCAATTTTCAATAGTTAACCAGCAGCGGGAAGCTCATACACAAGTCAAAAACGTACAAACATGGTCCGCTGCAACACAATTGTTTACTGATAAAGGTTAAACAGCTAACCTAACACCGACTGCAGCAAAAAAAAAGCAGCTACACAAGTCAAAAACGTACAAACATTGTCCGCTGCAACTCAAAGTTTGCTGATAAAGGTTAAACAGCTAACCTAACACCGACTGCAGCAAAAAAAAGCAGTTACCTTCAAGATTATATATGGCGAACTTTCAGATTTCAATAGTTAATCAGCAGAGAGAAGCTCATGCACAAGTCAAGAAGGTACAAACATTGTCCGTCTCCAATTCCATGTTTGCTGATAAAGGTCATACAGCTAACCTAACACCAACCGTTGCAGAAAAAAAGCAGTGATCTTCAAGATTATATGGCCCCAAAATAATCAACTCCTCATCAAGAAGAATAACAGAAGACAGACGTTGAACAGCTTCTTAACCATGCTTCATTGTTTCCGTACTTGGAAGTCGTATCACCCCAAAATTGGTATGAGAACCTAACTAAGATCGTGTTATCCAACTGATTGCTCATGGCTCACTTATCAGCCCAGCTGACGGGGTAGCTGTAGTGGTCTCTCGAACAGAAGCTGAAATACATTAAATAAAACATTAAATTGTATGACTAATTTAATTTTACCAACATAAAGCGTGACTTAAGGATTTGGTCGCACTTTTTGTTAAACATACACAAAGACTGTCTGAATGACCCGCGGTAACTGGACCAAGGCTAATTAAATGGACAATATGTTGGAGAACAAAAGCCAGAAACCTGTAGGCTTACACTCAGGTTCCAACGGGTTTTCTGGTGAAGAGAATGCAATTGTCGGCTGTGCTTGACACTGACTCACGGGTTCAACCTGTCTTTCTTGTAAGGATGGTGTGACGTCCTGCTGTATAGCCGGAGATGCTTTCGGCTGCTCCTCGGTGATATTCAAGTACTCACACTGACTTGAATATGCTTTGCTTGATCGAGTGCCATCTGCAAAAATACAGAGGACAGGGATCGATAAATGAAAAAGATAAACATGGAATGATCATTATCTGCAAAAGTGAAGACAGACTGACGACACTGATGACAAAAAAAAAATCACGAATTGGGACTTACTGCAAGGAACTTACCAACAACAAGGACTAGAGGTGATGTCACATTAAGTTGAGTACTGAGATGAAATAATAGAGCATGGGCATTGGTTGTCCATGGAGTTATTAAATTAGCAAATTGACGATGCTTAGATCATCGCATTAAATTCGAAAATGTTTTTGAAACATGATGTCAATTGTAAGAGAGATATTTCTATATTTGTTTTCTTATTATGATCCCTCTTAGCTCTAGTGACTCGCAATATCTAAGGCGGCACTAAATTTTAAAGACTCGCCAGACATAGACGATACCATGACTACAAAATAAACTGTGCAGAAAAGCAGGCAGCTTTACAAAGAACTCTCATACCTCCGAACTGTTTGGGCCCTGAATAAAACATCCTGTCGGAATCATATATTACATCACTTCTTTCTTCCTTTCTGAACTCCCCCGCCCTCTTATAACCACCCCTTGAATAGCTTTCATTTCGTCGGAAATTTCGATTAAGGTTAAATCGCTCATTGTACTGGAATTGTCGACCATCTCCGTCCTTGTCATAATGTCGTGCCGGATGAATTCTTTCAAAGATATTTTGAGGTTTCCTCCTGTATTCATCTGCCCCATCAAAGTTATCATTCCCCCTGCCAGACTGAGGATTATCACTGAATCTCCCACGTGATTCTCCATTGTCATATCTTTGGCCTTGTCGGAACCCTCTCACAAATGATCTCCTGCCCCTACCGCGGCCCCTACTCGGCTGGTAAGGGGGCCGCATCGGACCCACTCTAGCATTGGACCTGAAATCCGGAGAGAAGCTTCTAGATCGAGATCGGGATCGCCGGTCACTGTGCACAAAACGAGGTTTTCTCCGATAGTCATCAGTTTCCTCATAATCAGGATCCCGACCTGCATCATCAAATCTTATAGGACCATCATTTGATCTCAATCTTCCGGTAGAACTCATAGTATTAAATCTCGGTCTTTGACTGAAAACTCTCCCAGGTGATCTCTCCCTAATGTGGTTAGCGGAGTGTCCGGGTGGCTGATATGGCAACCTTTCTCGTCCTATTCTAGCTTCAGACCTGAACTCAGGTGAGCGACTTCTCGAATTTGATCCATATTTCCGTTGACTCCGAGGATAATACGAGTCTAATCTTCTTTCACGAGGTGAAAAGCTTCTCTCCCCTTTCCCAAAATTATTTAGCATGCCCTGTCTGTGGTATCCTTCTTTAAATCCCCGGTTTATTCCACCAGAAAATCTGTCAAATTTGCTCCCTGAATTCTTCTCCAAATTAATATCTCGACCGTTTATCATCCTCTTATCATGAAAATCATCTCTTTCTCCTGGTGAACCTTTTCTCATCGGATTATATCCACTTCGTGAAGTAGAGATCATACGAGGCCTGCAAACTCTAAAAGAAGTATCCTCAGAAACTCTGAAATTTCCGTCTCTACTTTCTGAACCCAAGTTGCAGGATCTAGAAACAATTAGGCTCGCAAATTAGTAAGATCAAACTGACAACTACTAATCATATCCCATATTTATTGCCCTCATTTGACATTGGTGATCAAACAATGTCACTTTGGCCCTTAAATTTTTCACATAAAAGTATAATTACTACTAAAGATACAGTGCAAAACATGTTTTCTTTGATCCATAAAAACAATCTTCATGCGACCATTTTTAAAAAGAAGTGTTGTATATTTTGAGAATATTGAAGTCAATGCCGTTTTACTACCAAAGTCAAATTGGGGCACCATAAATTGGTGTAGTAATAAACAACCTTCACAATCTCTCTCAGGCTGGACGTAGATTTTACCTGCTTCTTATGGAATCAGCACTTCTTCTGTCTGAACACGGCAACCTTCTCCCATCTCTGGAATAGTGTAGAGCATTATCACTGAAGTCTTTGCCAAGTCTATCAGCTTCTGAATTTGATCTTCCATAACCCTTGCAATCTCCCTGTTTAAGCTGGGCCCCAGAAAACGATTTCAACAATGGAGATTCTCGATCATGTGTCGACAAACAGCTTTGATGCTGAGAACAGTCTTCCTCCACTCTCTTATCAAGAGTAAATTTCTGTTTTTCATAATCCCCAGCAAGCACTTCTCCCCACAGTCGGACAGAATCCTTAGCAGCATAATGAAAGATGCCCTCCCTATCATCAGAATCGTAATCAACATGCTCAGTTTCGGCGTCTTCAACTTCGTTATCCTCCCAGTCATGTCCAACTGACTCTCTCAGTTCCCCGTCTTCTAAATGACCATCAAAATCTTGAGCATTGGAAACATTGTCCCTTTCCATAGCATAACAATTCGTGCCATGAACAGAACTAATTCCCTTAAAATGGCTCGTAACATGCTCAGATGACACATCTAAGCTACTGATTGACATGTCTGACCCTGTCTTGCTTTCTGGCATCCCATGGGATATAGTTTGACCACCCAATGCATCACCACTCTCAATTGCTACCGCTCTCTCTCCCGAGGTAGACGTTTCCACATGCATAGACTTCTGAATACTCATAGCACTAGTTGGCGCAACTTCAGCCGACGTCATGCAGGAACCAGCAAAAGTATCATCAACCGGATGGTCCCAGTTATCCATTATCGTATTCAGATCCCAGTGCAATCTAAAACCTCTAGAAACATCAGATGCCTCTGTCATTTTACCAGCAATTTTGACATCCTTATTTGGCGAATCGAATGGGATACTGTCTGCACGTAGAACAACATTGTTTGCAGTGCCAGGTAATTCACAGCACTCAGTAGTTTTTATCCTGCTGATTTCAGATACAACTAATTCGTTTGGCTCTGATTCTGAATGCTCCATTATTTGACTTATGCCATCATCAATAGTAGTATTTGACTCATTTTCAGTCAAGTTGGCCGTAGAATCCAGTGTCTCATTATCATCACTTTTCGGCAAGATGCCCATCTTAGTCCTACCAACATCAACCCCAGTACAATCTAATCCACCACTACAGGCAGCGGCAGCAAGTATTGCAATGCCTGACGAATCCTCACTTGAGATGGGTACTCCATTATAAGAGCTTGCAGTATTCTGAACATCACCATCCATAACACCTTTTTTGCATCCTGATTCAGAGAAATCAGTTGCTGTGACCTGTTGCTCTGTGTTTCCATTGACATATGATTGCTGCTCTAAAACGCACATACCGCTATCAAGCTTTTGAGACCCTTCACAGTGCTTCGGTGATTGAGGAGTTGGAGAAGGACATTGCAAATAAAACCTCCTTTTCTTGATAGGTACATGCTCCATGTTGCCAAACTCTCACCCTTGATTTGATTTGTCAGACTGCAATATCAACAAAAGAGATAACGAGTATTTAGAAGATCGATGAACATGAACAACTTGAAATCAAATCAAAAAATAAATCCAGATTGAACATTATTTGTCAGATCTATATACCGCTCGATCGTTTAAGATTCTTTTTCCCTTTATCCTGATCCAACTCAAAAGACTTAAAATCAGCCCTCCTTAAGTGCCTTGATGTATGTCGAAAGATGGATCAATAGAGTTGGCAAGTTTCCATCAACTAGAGATCTCTCAACAAGGCTTTTTATAAACATACTCTACTCTAAATTGTTTAGAAGCGCACAAGCTACACATCACGCCAAATCTGCATTATGGAGAAAAGAGTTAAATGAAGTTTTCAAACAAATAACCATAGGTATCACCAGTATAGTAGTACTCATAACAGCGATCACCTTCGTCAAACTAGTTTCATGATTCTGAAATTACAATGCAAAATTATCACTATACTATCAAAGTTGTGCTATATGCTACTACTGAAATGTACGATCATGTACATCAAAATTGAACAGCGCCTAAAGAAAAAAAGGATCAATGCATTACAGTAAAACTTTTAGAGTGCGTGATCATGTACACAATAAAATGGTAACATAACATCAAACCCCAATGTCAGTATTAAGACTATGAGCCCTAAAGGGCACTACCTTGGTCCCGTAGTACAATCAGTGTTCAATGCATTACAGAAACTTTTAGACCGCACACATACCAACCCCCGGAGTTACTACGGAAAACAAAGGGCTTTCATATTTTGGATAAATATGACAAATACGAATTGTGGTACTCTATCAAATCATGAGTCCAACAGCCAAATCTGGAGTTAATTGAAGAAATTTGTTCTAGTATGAATCGGCAACTCATATCTAATGCGACAAATCATGTAGAATCCACTCAATCCTGCAGCGAAATCTCAAATTTTAATGAAGAAATCGCTCCTAGTATGAATTGCCAACTCACATGTCTTAACACTAATCATATAGAATCCAAAGCCAAACTCGATTTTTATACTGTAAAGAAGTTTCGAATATCTAGATTGACCACTAGGCACTAGCCAAACCATAACCATGCATAACCACAACCACCACCGTCACCAATAGCATTTGAGGGAGTTCAAAGGTCAAAACCAGTTGATTTTTTCGTAAATACAGGATCACATCTCGATAACCGAACTACCTACTCAATTAACAGAAATCACAAAAACGGTCTACTCCAGCAAAAAATATTAAATCTAAAAAAATTAGGGTTCACATTTCTGACTTTGGAAATCCACAATCACAGGTCAACGGTAATTATACAGGCATTAATTCACTGCTCAAATTCAAACAATCTACACCAATAAACCAAGATTTCCACCACCGCTACTACACTAATTAAGTAGGCATTAATTCGCTCCTCACATTCAAACAATCTACATCAATAAACCAAGGTTTCCACCGCCGCGACTACGCTAATTAAGGCATTAATTCGCTCTCACATTCAGACAATCTACACCAATAAACCAAGTTTTCCACCGCCGGACGCCGGTCCGCCGCCGCGAATCCACATTTCCTCAGAACATCGATTCTCCACCATTATCATCGTAAAATAGCATCTCCTCCATACACAAATTCAGCATTCTCGCTTCCGCGCAAATGAATAACTTCTCAACAAATCACATGCAATGAATTTAGCGAAGAATATACGAGTAAATCAACATCTGAACATCAGCAAATCTATGGAATGTTGAATTTGATGCGAAATCAACAGTAAAAATAGAAATTAATAAAACTTAGGGTTTTCAGTACCTGTGAAAAAACACAAAAAATCAATTTCCACGATCGTCACAAGAATCGCAAACTTGGAACAATTTCGTTGAGTTTTTCAGTGAAGCGAAACCCTAGAAAAAATAAAATCTAAGCCGTTGGATTAATAAAACATAATGAAATGAGGAGCGTTGATTTAGCCGACGAAGGAAAATGAACAAATGATGATGAATTGAATGAAGAGTAACTGTAGATGGTAGTCAACTGTGTTTGTGTGGGGTAAAATTTAGGCCCAAAATTTAATTCGGTCTACTTTTCCAATCATAATACCGACTTATTATACGAGTATAATGTTTTTCTCAGGTGGGGCCTACAAAATGGAATGAACCGATTCTCGTTTAAAACCGTCTTAATTTAAGAAGAACTTGATATTCGAATGAAATAGAGGAGTAAATAATACGAGGTTATGATTTGTGAGTAGGACGACTTAAGTAGAAGGAACTGACAAACGAACGGATGTTGTAAGTCCGGAATATCCGATCGATAGCTAGTAGGGATGTCAATTTCATTCATACCCGATTAAAATTCTATTCAGCCAAGTTTGATATATATTAAACCGTAAAAGTGGTAAACGAGCCCCTTAAGTTTGCTTTGATGTGAGTTTAGCCCCCCTTAAGTTTACTTTGGAGTAAACAAGCCCCTTAACTTTGCTCTAATGTGAAATCAAACCCCCTTTTATTTTTCCGGTCAAAATCTCACCGGATTTTCATTTTCTCACCAATGTCTCTTATTGCTGTACATATTATGTATAAATTTCACACTTTCAATCCCATGTTTCGATTTACGGTTGCCAAACAGGAAAAAAATGGCCTCGTGTTTAGTTTCGGGATGTTGGCACTTGGCAGATGATAAGGTGCAAAAGTAAGACGCGTATACTAGGGTTGTACGCTTGTACTGTACATCGGTCCGGACCGGACCGGAACCAAAATCCCAAAAATTGATGGACCGGTTTCCAGTCCAAAACCGGACTGGACCGGAATTATTTTAAAATACCCAATTCCGGTCCAAAAATCCGGACCGACTGGACCGAATTATAATTGCTTTTTTAAATACTATTTTAAGAAAAATAATAAAATAGAAATAATTCCGGTTTTCCGGTCCGGACCGGATTTTGCATACCCCTAGCGTATACATCCCACGGTACATCTAAAATTATACTCATACATTTATAAAGTATAAAGAGCGAAATTTATACATAATATGTACAAAAATATGAGAAATTGAGAATCCGGTGAGATTTTGGCCGGAAAAATAAGAGAGGGCTTGATTTCATATTAGAACAAAGTTAAGGGGAAGTAAACTTAAGGAGGCTAAACTTACATCAAAACAAACTTAAGGGGGTCATTTACCACTTTCGCGGATATAAAACATTGTTTTAGTTAAACCGGGTAAATGATGGTTTTAAAGCTATATTGTGGGAAGGGATATTTTGGTTAATTTTCATACATGTCCAGAATGTCTAAATAATCTGTTTCTAGATGATTGACTAATTATTTTATTTTATTTAAATATTTACTTTGTGTTTAGAATAGTTAGAAATACATTATATTATAGCTTTTCTAAAATGTTACTTACAACAAATGGTTGTTACTCTTTTAAGAGTTTCTATTTTATAAAGGATTTCTATATTGGATTATTTTTGGAAGGTTTCCTTTATAAGGATTTGAATAATAAGTATTCATGAAGTATTTTGATTAACTTATGGAACAGTAGTTAGGTGTGACTTGTGAGTTTAGAATAATAGCTTAGGATATGCTTAGATTTGCCATTAGGTAATAGGACTGGTGTTGGTCATCAGTGGTCGAACTGGGTGTCAAATGGGATCTCAGGACATATGTACATATCTTAGATTAGGGCTTCGCACTGCGGAGTAAGACGCCGCTCTATTATTGGTTGAGTAGCCTAGTTAGGACTTGGAGTTGGTTACC
>JAOWBH010166870.1:0-10881 GCA_028566215.1 Silene coronaria
AAACATAACTTAACTTGTATTGGGATATGCCCCATGGACACGGTTTGCGAGAGTAGCTTGTGAGCCGTCGGATTGTAGTAGTAATCTAGGGTTGAGATTATTTTGCTTGCCCTATAAAAGCAAAGCCTTCTCTTGTTGTAATAGTTAGATTTGATGAATTAAAAACCCGACTTAAGCTTTGCTTATCCCTCTTCTTTGTTGTGTGCTTGAAGAAAACTAAATCTCCTTTGCTGTGTGCTTGGATTCGGGAACAAATCATTTGCTGTGTACTGGGATTATTTCCGCAGGCTTAAACTTGCTTCGTGATCTGGTTTAAGTCATATCCCCTTTTAATTTATTTTCAAAAAAATCGAAAAACATCACAAAAAAACCGTGACATTAAGGCTTGAATTCGTGAGTTTAATTGTCGTTTTGAGTGAATTAATTCAAATCGATAGTTTCACTCCACTTCCTCTGGTTTAACTAAAGTCTCCCTTGAGTAATAAGCATTGTCATAGTTGATATCTTAGATATGAAAGGAATAGATGGAATATGTTAGGCAATTATCTTACTAGGCATGATCATAGGAAAAGGTTTACATTGTAATAATTTAATACCAAACACTGTATAAGTAAACGAGAAATTACCGTTGTTAACACTAATAAAATGGGGTGTGGAGTCTTTTCTGGTATATCTTCCATAAAGCTATCGTTGACAGCCCTTAATTTACATAGTATTACCTTGTTTTTGAAAAAACACCATTTGTTGAATAGTCTGCAAATTTGCAAATGTGTTTTGCCGGATTGAATTCTGTAAGCACGGCGCTACTGGTATGATTAAAAAGCATCAATTAGATAGCATAGCTTCTACCGTAAACGTCAAATTTATAATTGAGTATCGAGACCTCTAACGATTTTCAGGTGAAAAGTCTACATGGAAGCTTAAATTCAGCAGGGTTGTGTACATGAAAGGAGAGGTCAAGTTTCCTAAGGCCACAATGGGATAACGGGTAAGAGATCCATGCATAAAGATAGTCGGGTTCAGGGTTGGGGAAACATGTTGACCTACATGTGTGAAAATCTAAGCAAGAACGAAGGAAAGTAGCTTTGTCCCCATTGGAACGAAGACTAAACCGGGTAAGAGGCTGCTGAGACAAAGATAAATTATGCAGGTCATTGTCGACAAATGACTCTAAAACAGAGGAGCGCTCAACCATATGGGGATATTTTACACAGTGTGATATAAGAAAATCATCCAAGTCTACACCTGTTACACAAAAGAAAGATCTTCGCATTCTCTTTGACAGTACTTTGTTCTCTTCATTAAGCCAAGTTAATGAGGATAATAGCTCCTGAATATCCGTCTATTCATGATGCATCATAAACATTGTATAGACCTGCATCACTAAAAGTTACCCCTGTATCAGTAAACATACGTGTGTTTTTTAATGACCTATCAAAAACGTTGTGCTTGGTCTTTCTTTAAGTAGAAAAATCTAATTTTGAAGATCATTTTGATTAAGATGTTGTACATTATAAGAAACACCAGTTTTTGTAATGTTCAACTATTGTAGTCTTCCTATCACTCTTCTGTATTTTTTAGAAACTTGTAATACTTCCCCATTGTCTATAGAAAGTTTTAATCCCTTTTGCAAAAAAAACTGACCTAGTGCATATTCTTCAATATTAGGATTAGTTAAAATGTCCAAGACTTTTTTTTATTGGTTTAAGAGTATACCAATACCATTTGTGGATACCCTTAAACCTAAGTAATGTCCTAAATCACCCATATCTTCCGGGGTGAATTTGTTGTAAAAGTTCTATTTTAATACTTTGATATCTTCAAGTGCTAACAATAGCAAAAATGAAATATTGGACATTTGCAATTCGTCCACACCTGGGTACTGAAAATAACGCAAACTGTCATTAAAGATGGGTACCATTAGTCACAAACTGAAAATAAGACAACTCAACTAGCAGTAGCAACATGCTTATAGAAGACAGGTTTATGTTCCATGACATCATTAGGAAAGGAATCAACATAATCTTTGTCAAACTGAGTCACGTAATTGATAGCTTGATCATGTAGTCCATTTGGATGACTGAACGAAGATGTATGATGACAATGATATCCTTCAATTATGACACATGGCTTTCTGATTCTATTAGTTTCAACAATATTAGATTAACCAGTATCAGTGTGGGCATAATTTTATGGAGGGCCATTATTAGGAAATGAATCCTTAGGAGGAAAACAATGTTCAGTTATAGGCATCAGAGGTTGGTTTGTCAAATAGTTTATATCTTACTTATAACAAACATGAAAACAAACTTATTAACGAGGTTGACAACAGACTTGTAACCAGTTAAGTCTATTATCTCGTATGAGCTAGCTATGTGAGTACAGCATAAGAATAATTTCCCTGGTAGCTGTAGTGGTACAACAATTAGAAATTCTTTAGGACATTAACTTTGGATGCTCTATATAATGAGGGTTTACGAATTTCATTTTTATACTATTGCATTTCTTATTTAGTTACGAATCTATATACTACGTAAATCTTAGATTAAGAAGTTGTTAACATTTGCAATAGTTGCGAAAGGGTTTGTCTAAGTAGGCAATTTTATGTTTTTGGGATTTCCAAAGGGAAGGTGAAATATACTATAGATGAAACACAGGGTTAAGAGGATGAAATGTATCAGCTATGGCAAGCAACTTCTAGATTATAAATACTTATCTTAGAACAGTCAAATAAACCATGCACATTGGAACTTGAAAGAAAATAAGAACGATTAAGTAGGCATTATTTTTTATTTTATTTTTAAAAAAAAATTATTGAAATTAAACAGATTACATAACTAAATAAGCAAAAACTATACACCGTTCGGCAAATTACAAAAGTCAGGCTTCAAAAACCCGACGTAAAAATTCTTGATAATTGTGCTGAAAAAGCAGATTACAGGAGTTTACTGTTTCCCATATCATCTAAACGATATACGTATGCACTCAGGCATACGAAACATAAATAAATTCTATACTTTAAAAAACAGGACATGCAAAAGAGGGCCTTCTGATTTCAAAGTTCAGCAATCAGAGTCATAGTATCATTCGCTGCCTGATGCATCGTTGTCCATATAGCAAGCAATCTAGCGCTCCTTCTTAACCTTACGTCTTCTGGGCCGTGAATGATATTGATCATTCCCTTCCTGCGTCCCATTGTCTATATCGAACCAATACACTGCAAGGAATTTACAGTCTCTACTAATATATACAGCCTCATTATCACACTCTATAACCAACTCTCTTCCATATTCTATATATGGTTTTATAGTCTCTGTCCCTAAAAGAAATCATCCAGCCCAAGCCTTGCAAGTCTCAACCATGTGCCTCTTATCAGTTCTATCGAGGCGGTTGAAAACAATGCTCATAAACATTTCAAGTTTAAGAAATGGATGATGTTTATTCTCACCAGAAGTGACTGCTTTAAGTACAAACATAGTGGTGAATAATTTTACGGCTTTGAACATCGACTTCTTCCATAACACATAGTTTTTCATAAACTCAAACAAATCACCTGTATCTTCATAGATAAATTCGTAGGCTTTGTTTGCATACAAGGTGAAGAAAACAAAAGACTGTTTAATTAAATCTACAAAGTCGGAAAATACTAATATTAATTTGAATATAGAAATTAAGAAAGTGCAAAGCATAAATGAATTTATATGGTAATGAGAAGTGTAATGTCACTACATTCATCTAATATGTAAACTAATAAAATATGAATAGTGGTGTCTTGTCATAAATGTAATGAGTGTATTGCTTGGGAAACGGAAAAAATTAAAGGAATAATATTAATGTAAACTTAAAGTCGAAGAGTCATTCATTCAGAATGACATTAAAGTGTTTACAAAAAATGGCTGCATGATGTTCACACGCAAAACCGTAGGTTTATCAAATGTGAATAGTATTTCATTTTTGTTTTTTTTGGTTTGTGACTTTCAATTTTTTTTAATTCGTTTTATTTTTATTTCAACTTTTATTTGTGTTTAGATGTATGGTCACTTAACTTTACTAAATTACTAATATTATAGTATATATAATAGGGTGTGCAAGCTACATACAAATGTAATGGACGTAACATGGATTTCGAATTGATAATGCAACTTTCATATTTAATTGAGTTTTTGAAAATACATTATGTAACGGTTTAGTGTAAATGGCAGTTTGAACATGACGATTACTATTTAACTTGCAGAATTGCAATAAGTAGTTCTTTAAAGAGTGTATAGTGATGTGAAGCCAACTCACTAGCGGTTTTGAAAGCAAATTTCACTTTGCGACGTTTGTAAAAATTGCGGTTATAATGGCTTAACCTATGAACAAGCTTATTAGATAACATAGCTATTTAGATTATTCTGAAAATGTAGGAGGCAAAATGAATGCCATTTAACGTTTTGTATTGCACTATTAGAGGGCAGGTAACAAAATATTTACTGTTCAGACGTTATTGAACTTTTGAAGCATTTGCAGATATCACACTTCGAAAAAGGTAATGAATAGATAACCATGTTAATATGGGTGTATGTATTGATATAATTTGCATCCGTAATCCCTCTTACCTCATATCGGACAGCAAAATAAACTTGTCTGTATAGCATTACCATACTTGATTGAGTCAAACGGTTGCTGTAATTTAATGTTCGATTTGCATGCAGCTTCACTTTAAAGGTAATTGCAGTTACTTTAAAAAGAAAGAATTGGGATAAGTTGGTCTACACTTTTCTGGATTCTAAGTTAGTTTCTATTTTATCAGATGTCTGCCACAAAATCAGCATGTTAATTTTGGCATTATTATGTCTATCTTGAATATATCATCGTCACCTGTAGAGGTCATAATGCTAGGATTTAGAGAAAATAAGATAAGCTAAAGAACACCTCTTTTCAGTATTAGTACTTTCATAACACACAAAACACTATTGGATAAAGCAAAAACGATTGCATAAAACTATGGCAGTCAGCACAAACAGTCATAGTAAAGCTTCTATTCTGAGAGGTATATTATGTGTTGTACCACCTAACATGACAACCTTTTATAGGTTAGTAGTTTGAAACATACCCTTGCATTTGAACTGCCATGCCTTCCAGTTGTCATGCTGTTTATGTATTAAGATGGAATGTTTTGTATATAAGCACAATTAGTCACCCTCTTTTTTGGGAGATTGATTATATCTAAACAGCACTAGGTTATAATACTTACATCATAATTCCAATATTATCAGTCATTATAAAAGACGATATCTAGGATGCATTGTCCAAAATAACTTGTTACACAATGGATCAAAAACAGCTACATAGTACCTTCTTAAAGAAACATATAACTTAGCAAGCGTTGCACTTTTCAAAATGCTTCTAACTTATAACACTAATTAGACCATGTAGTAAACCATATTCATAGTGCTAATTAATGTTACGGTGAAGCAGCACTATCTTGATCTCCATGAAAGCTTTATTCGGAATTCAGATCAACAATATTTGTTTTATTGCTGACGTAACCTTGAATTATACCTTCCAACATTTCTTGTGCTTCTGAGACTGGATTCTGAGTAGTGATAATAGCTGTTTGATCCTATTTATGCGAGCTGCCTATTGTATTTAAAAGTACAGGTTCTGCGACAGTGTTTCCCCTAATGTTTATACCATATAAGGTTGAACTGTAGTCGACTGGATTGCTTGTACTGGACATACTTTCTACATCAGACACTGATGGCGTGTCTTTAAAACTGATCTCCACAGAAGTCATCCACCAATGTAAAACATTATTAATAATCTGCTTTGCATCTGTGGTCACTACGATTGTGAATGGGGAAGTCTATAACACAGTTTTAATCGTCTTAAATACTACATAATCTTTCTGCACAATGCCCAACCAATAGTATCGCAATAAAAATAAATGTACAGTTAATAAGTTAATAATCTGTAAATGAAATTTCAAGAAAATTCAGAATCTGTGTAAAGTACCGTGTGTTTCATCCTGAAAATGTCCGAGGCCTTCATACGTAGAATTTTTTCTGCATGTGTCATGAGTGTTGTGACTGGCAGCAACCCAGTGCCATCAGTAACCTGACAGCTGAAAGTTATCCTGTATATCATGGGGGTAAACTTGTAATGTCTATCAGTGTAGTTTATGTCGTATCCCATAATAAAAAGAGGACAAATGTCTACCTAGGCAATCATATCACATCGATCATTGAGCAGTGTGCAGAGGTATAAACGTTTCCTGCTTGTACGTATGTCTCCACTTCACAGTTGGAACAACCTAAATATTCATTACTTTGTCTAGACTTGGATCTGGAATTGTGACTGTGAGGATGTACTTCTCATGCCCACTTTTGTTATATACCTGTGTATGACAAGTAAGGTAGATGATCAAGTATATTATTTTGTTTATATGAGGTGGAATATGTTGTAATAGGCGTTTTTCACACCTCTTTGCTGATAACTGCTACAATAGTTGCTTTCTACTTATCTGGGAATGAACGACGTGTAGCTAGTATGCGCTCTTGTATGTTTGTGAGTTTGACTTGGTTCAGATAGCGCATGTACCAGCAAGAATAGTTATAGTAAATATGTTGCCTATTGTTAAAAGGTATGAGAAAATTTACATTTGAAAGTTTACTAGGATGCATGGACGTTCGGTTTATGTCCAATCGGCGAAAAAATAAATTCTGATGATATTGTAGTAATCATAGAGAAACCTACAAAGTGTCGTGAGTTAAATATCTGAAAATGAACCGTATATGAAGACGTTGTAAAATATCATGTAACGTAACAACATCCTTTGTAGTTAGTAACCCATAAAGTTGTGAAGCCTACCATCTGCAACTCAGCTGCTCTTGACTTTAGTAAATCACAATCAACATAAGCTAAGTCATCGCAGGTACAAATAAGTAGCGGCTGCTCAGTGCTGTAGAGTGATAAATATTATATTGTTAGGTTAGCATTATACTTATGGTTAAAACATATCATAGTTCAGGTCTGTTTGCTATAAATAAGTTTGCGTACACTGTATGTATGTTTTTCCTCGTTCTGTCGTGATATTGTGTGGTTCTTCATCAATAAAGAGCACAGCTTAGAAATGTATATTGCCATGACATATATATCAAATGTGTCGCTTATTAGTTCACTGGGTTAACAGGGACATTTAGAAATGTATATTGCCGAGACATTTAGGTGGGTTACCGTATCTTTTATTCGTGTCAAAGTCTCTTGGTATCTGGCATACAAAAGAATGCAGTATACGATTTGATGCTGAGCATATTGTCAGTAGCAGAATTCCAGTAAGATGGTTAAATCCCATTCGATGTAATTCATGTGCTTGACCAGCAGTAAAGATTGGTGCGTCTGATATTTCATACAGACCATTGTACACGAGGACTTCTTTATACAATCTCACCTGTTCACCAAACAGTACACCGCGAATTCTACTGCCCTGCAAGGTCACAACGTTAGTCTTAAGCTTATACATAGTATGTTGTTGCATGCCTAAAAAAATATGAGCAAACTTCTGGTTCTATTACCCTTTCATCTTCATGTAATAAAACTATCCTACCATAGTAACCATAGCTATAGCATAATAATATTTCAATTTGGATAAAATCCTGCCAAACGTCCATGTAAGTCAGGTGTGTTTTACTCGCTTGATTACTATAGCTAGTTCATCAGGCACCTCGAAGCATTTTCTCTGTCCATTCTGCATCCTATTCTTAATAGACATTAGCACTGGTGGGGTCCCAAGCGGCCTTTTTTTAGGCAGGGCCGGGTTAGAAATCATAGTAGGAACCTTTAGCCCTTGATCTGCTGACTTGGAACACATAGGAACAAGTTGTAATGTTGCAATGTCAGTTGCAATTTCCAACCCCAAAAAACGCTCCTTAGCAGTAATGTAACTTTCCATTTCAAAGAAACATAAAACAACAGCATAAGCAGTTAGCTTTAGATTATAATTTGCATCAATGATCTCTAAGTTGTAAACAGGTATGAGATACTCAATTACTTTGTAGGCAAGATTATTCCTTGCATGCTCAATTTCATCGCAAAGGATACGGTAGAAAGTTTTCTTACCACAACATTCTTTCGGAGAACTGAGTGTGATCCAAGAAGTGTACTTAGAACGTCCATGCGAAAAAGTTTCTAGACCGGAGCTTTTGATGTCACATCTGGCTATAATCAACTGTAAAATAGCCGTAAAATCTACAATGACTGCTTCAGTATCGATAGGCACACCCTCTATCAAATCTCGCAATCAATGGAGCACCTACAATTCCCTTGCTAAGGTTTTGGATCTCCCATCGTTTTAACTTATAAAGTCTAACAGACTGTTCAAATTCTCGCCTTTTGTACATGAAAATATCGTCAACCCAAACACCAAACATGTCCATCAGATAACAAACTACGCTCTGTGCAGCTTTCCGACAGGAATTTTATAAACTTAGAGACGAACCACCTACAAAAGTGTATGCTTCCGGCCCAGAATCCGTGTACACTAACACAACTGCTCTATTTTCATGAACATCCACCAACTCATACTTTGGGGCAGGAAAGTGAAGATGTGCAGTTATTTGCAGCAACAAAGACTGAAAAGGGATCACTATTCAAGTCAACTGCCTTGAATTCGATTTAGCTGCATAAAAAAATAGCCATGTCTCTGTAACATCCCCATTTATCTAAGAGCTTTTAGCAAGACATTCGCAGATAATTAGGCCTGTTACCATCTCGGTTTCCCGAGGCAATGAAAGAAAGAAAAATAAACCAAAGTACTTTAAATAAAATTTGATAAATAGTGGTGTTATTACATTTGTCCAAACTGAGTAATTTAATAAATAATTTTAAATTACAATTTTTCTCGCAGCGGAAATAAATGAGTAAATATATATATAAAGTTTGACTAATAAATAAGCTAAGGGATCGAAGACTCTAATCTATGCCAAATCCTCACAAGCTCCCAACTCCCAAGACTGCTATCTCAAATACCTATCAGTCAATCTACTCCCCAATAATTGGTTCATCACAGGTGTTTAAGAATACACGGTCAATCAGACGGTTGAGTAGAGATTAACTAAACATCAATATAATAAATATTAATCATAAATAAAACATCAATAATTAATCCAGCTCAGTTCCAATATCACATCCATAACTTTCATCCATCCATACTATACTCAAATCACATCCATCCACCTAAACTCCATCTTAACGCTGCCTCAACTCAGAATGTGCACATCTCCCTAGTAGTAAGCCTACTAGAGAAGAGACTCTGAGGGGCAGCCAGTGGTCAACTGACGCCACAAGGACTAGCGGTTTCTTAGACCAGTCCCTTCAAATAATAACCAAGGACTAGCGGTATATCGGTCCCTTCAAATAATAAACAAGGACTAGCGGTATATCGGTCCCTTCAACAAACACAAGGACTAACATGGTCCCTTCAACAACAACTCAATACAATCCCAACTCATACACAAGGACTATCAAGGTCCCTTCAATCGAACAATATTTAAGGACTAACAATTCGGTCCCTTCATTCAAATCTCAATCACAATATAAATACCATTATCACATCTTATAAAACCGCCGCAAACAATAAAACATGCGCTTAACAATTATAACACAAGTTGAGTAGGTAATCCCTACCTTTTAGCAATTCCAATTAAATAGAAAATCAATCCAATTAATAATGCCCCTCAACAAATCCGACACCGATGGGTTAGCAAACGATCAACACAAGCTCCTAAAATCCTTCTTCTTCGAAAGCACAATCTACATCATCATGTCATTAACGAAAGACTCACATTAGGACAAGCTCTTACGATCATCTAATACATTCGAAGCCATGAGTTCTCTAATGCAAACCCTAACATATACTAATCATGTCCTAGCTTAGTTAATCATGTGCTAATTAAAATACTATCTTAAACATTACCACTCTAACTTTACCAAATTTCAGCACAGCGCAGTCTTACCGTAAAATCCATAATTAATTCTAGAAAAATCCAATCGATGCAAGACCAATTGGGTTAGAACGCTAAGTCTTTTATCTACAAGTTGTATTGGAACAACTATTGTCAAATAACGAAGTTATCAGGGGCTTACAGGTAGATTACAAAAGACTGACGAATTACGTTGCATAAAAAGTATCGGCCTCTAAAATAAGTTTAACAAATTGTTTGCGAGTGAAACCAATACTAACATCATCTAGAATCTCCAAATTTAATGTTTGCAAAAGACCCAGCTCAATTTCAATTTATAAATTAGGTTTACGAAATAAACTTTAGACTACTAGTGCATTCGCGGATTTTTAGTCGACATGTTCATAACGAACTTATTCTGGAAAATCTACAAGGCCAATTGCTAGAAATTTTACAGGCATTAACTAGACTTGAAATTAACCTAAATCTCTTCTTTACATTTTGAAAGCTAATGACGTTAAGACGGTCTGATTATTCATTTAAAACAACTTACAAATTTACAAGATTGTTGTAACTTTATTCTTTAATCAAAATATCATAAATCTTACTATTGATGATTATAATTAATCTAAACATGATTATGAGATGAATATAAAAACTAAAACATGTTTAATACGATTTAAAATACTTATGTGACTGTTTATAAATTTACCTTTTTATCTTGAGACGGAATAACAGCTGCTCAGATCTATTACTTTTCCCTTAAATCACCCTATCTCTCAGTTTATGTGATTATTGTGGTTTGTCAAAAGTGTATTAAATCTCCCTTTGCTTTCTATATATAGTAATTGAGATGGACATAGAATGTAACACCCCGAGTTTATCGTTATTTCGAATTATTATTTTAAATGGATTTAATATTATTTTAATTGTTATTTTA
>JAOWBH010166881.1:0-10879 GCA_028566215.1 Silene coronaria
GGCTTAACCTAGATTATCGTGCCTCCCTATATATATCTAGAATTTTGAGATCTAAAACCACTCCAAAAAACTATCACCTTTTGTTGAATTGTAACCTTTAGCTTTGATTTATGGTAATCCTTCTCTTTAACCTTGAGACACAATTACCAAAACATGTTTAAATGACCCGAGTTACAATAAAAGAAGATTGACCGGAAAATACAACGTTCTTGTCTTCCTCAACACCGCCACCGACCGTGGCCTCCATTGATGGTTTTTCGATATTAGATCCCAGGTATGGGTTTGGATTTGATAGCTTGAACAATGATTACAAAATTGTTCGACGTTTAAGAGATACTGTTTGTTGCAAGTCCGCAAGGATACCGAATTCTGAAGATAATCGGTCATTGCAAACATGGGAATACAGTCCATGAGGACGCTTCCGATGGAGATCATACTAGATGAAATTCTACCAAAAGTAGACGTAATATCTCTTTTTACATTTAAATTGGTATGCAAATGCTTCAATACCCAAATTTCAAGCAAGAAATTCATCAGTCGACATGTCCGTCACTCTGTTTATTCTAATAATACTAGTCGTCTTTTATTCCTCAACACGACTAACCATGGCTTCCGAGTTTTCAACTTAGACACTTTCAAGTCTTTACCTCTCAATATTACTTATCCCGAAACTGAGTATCCATTGAAGTTGAACGAACTTCACTACATAGGTTCATGTAATGGGTTACTTTGCATCGGATACTTGTCCGATGAGTTCATCCTGCTGCTCAATCCTTTAACCGGTGTCTCTTTCAAAGTCCCGCACTATTATAAATTTCAACCTCAAGACGAAGAAGGGTTTTCTTTATTTGATCCCGAGCATGGGTTTGGATTTGATAGATTGAATAACGATTACAAGATTGTTCGAGTAACAGAAGCATGCAGTGCTGTAGAAAAAGTTATGGTTTACAGTCTAAGGGATAACTCTTGGAGACAAATAGTGAGTGAAAGAAAGGGTGGTGTTAGGACCTGTGTTAAATCGGGTGTACCGGGTGCCTTAATCGACTCCCATTTACTTCACTGGGTTTATTCCACAGGTAGGTCTTGGAACAGTTGGAGAAGTGGTAAATTGCTCTCTATTAGTTGTTATCGAATTGGATGTTTTGATGTTTCCACTGAACGATGGGCAGACGATGTGCCACTGCCACCTGATGTCGTTGTTTCCACTGAGCAATGGCCCAAGTATACGGGAAAGCGACCTGTCGATTCACTTTTCAACGAGATTTCATGCAAGAAGGACTTGACATTGAGGGTTCTCGACCGGTGCTTGTGTTTATTGGTGTCGATTGAGGGCGATATGAACCAAGGGGTAGATATATGGGTGATGAAGGAGTATTGCGTAAAAGAGTCATGGGTGAAACTGTTTAAACTCTCCGATTTGGGTGTCAACATGAGTAATTTGCCTGTGTTCCCGCTTTGTTACAGGAAAAACAGTACGAGTTGTGGTCAAGACGAGATCCTGGTGGCCAGAGGTTGTACGAAATTACATGCCAACCATGAGGGGGTTGAAGTCAAATGGTATAACATGAAGGATCAGGATAATAAATCGCAGTTATCGGAGATCCATGATGTTAGTGACGTGCCTCATTTTTACGAGGCGTTTACTTGTGCCGGAAGTCTAGTTCCTCTCATTGCTGGTAACCTGGTTATGGACGAGAAGCAAAGTGTTTGAGCATTGCTAGAAGCATGGCATACAATAAATGCAAGGGGCACTATCCGTCTTTAGCTTGTGACGGATAGTGCCTGTCTTCAATGAGAATTTGTTATTTATTACTCTGTACTTTGTATTATTTTCTAATGTATTTGGCAAATATTCCCCAACTTTATTTGAAAACACCACCACAAACTTTCCAAGGTTACAAACTGAACATATACAGGTAAACACTAAACACAATATCATTATTTACTTAGATTGGGTCATATTTACAGATTACAACTGTTCAAGGACGAGGTCCCGGAAAAACAAGGTAACTATTCCGGCAACCTTCTGTTACAAGACTAGACACAATTCTGAGCAATGCTATCACAACTTTCGCCAATTCTGTCAGTAAACCTGCACTCTGTACGCAACACATTCAACCAAGAATCTACCTGTACCAAGAAGTTATGGTCTCAGTATCAGCCGTTATTTCACGAAAAAATAAATGACGAAACAACAGAACATCGCAGTCAACATTCCCTCCAGCAACCACAAGTCCCAATTCCTTTTAGCATACGGCCAAACAGCATCAGTTTCTAAAGGCTCACTATACAAGTCATCGCAAAAGGGTAGTAACATAAAGAGTAAAGTAAGCGATTCATTGATAACAGTAAACAAAGGCATGAGAGCCAACCATTGAACTTACCTGTATTCTAGAAACACTAGAGCACTCTATCCTGAGTCCATAACGCGTCACAATGTAAAAGCAATGCCAAACTATTTCATCCTCACGAACAAGATTTGGTAATTGATCCACTTTAACAATGTCGGAAAGGAGAGTTGAATCTAAAGGACTCAAATCTGCGCATCAAAATTACCAGGTCACGTAGATGATGTGTACGGTGTACCCCTCCACAAAACACTCGAAAATTTGACTTTTGGGGTTGTGTTAAAACATCACAGTAATTGATATTCTGGACTGACACAATTCTGTAAAGAAAACTTATTAAAACCTGTAGATGAAAGGTAGAAGAAGAGGCATGGTCCTTGCAAGACAACAAAACGTGGAATCCGATCGTCTACATCACAATCATCAATTGGAGGCAGCTCTCCTGGTAATGCATCCCATCTCTAAAAAAATCGCAAGTAATAAAACAGGCCATGTATTACAGAAGTGACATGATATGTTACGAGCATTAATTTATTTTGACGTTATAAGAATCAAAGTAGAGGCAACCCGTACCGTTCGCATATACAAGTATCCCGATAGACGAGCCCACCTCAAAATTTCGTTGAGATGTTCCAACCTAAATTGGTTTGGTGCATGTTAACAAAAGAATGTAAGTAGCTAATCATACATATTTGAAAGACAGAGATTTATCATACTGTGCTTTCAAATGCGCCTCTCTTTCTTCTATATCTTTAAGTTCTGATCGGAGAGATTCTAGTTCTACAGCACTCAGCTCAACCTATCAGTTCCAGTTCCAAATAGTCAGACATAAACTATTACTACTACAACAATAACGGGATGACGGGGTAAAGGACTGGTAAATATTAGCTTACTTTTTCTTCACCATTTGCACCAGTGAAATGTATCCCTTTTAAGCTAAATAATCTCAGCATGAACGAAGCAGTTCTGAACTTTTTCCTGGTCCACAAAAATAATTTAGACTCTCGTGAATCCAAACGCAGAGAAAGAACGGGAAAAACCATAATCAATACAGTTTGCAAACAAATATATAGATACCTATTAGAGATGTCAGGACTCTTTTGTGTTGTGAAAGAATTTCTCTGAAATTGAGAAATTGTACCAGATGTTGATGTATGAGGCGACTCTTCACAAGATAATGAACAATCGGAATCTATCTCCTGAGGAGAATCTGCTGCAGAAGTTGATGTCTCAAAGTAATCTGGTATAATTTCGATGTATCTAGGACCATCACCCATGACGGAAATTTTGTCAGCCTTCTAATTGGCTTCACAAGATGGGGTACAAAATTTCCGCTTGGTTGGCTGAGAAATATGGAAAACAATATATGAAAAGCAATTCATGATGCTATTAACACTTCCACAAACTAAAATGGCTTTCTTAATACAGTACTAATTTCAGTTCAAGTCCTGTAACAACGTAACATAAAGTACATCAAATATGACAAACACTAATGAGAAAGGACGCAGTGTGTTACTACAACTCAACTTCAACTGGAAGTGTTGGATACAATGCAGAATCGAGTGCCTCGGCTCACACAACTATCTTGTGAAAAAGTTTAATTTTGATTCAAATGAAGTGTAGAATAGTCGAGACGATTCAGGAGGTTGGAATGTTGGACACATGTCGTCACATAGTCAAAGTGAAGAGTAGAAGTAACATAAATGATGATTCTATTCTATACTGCCTTCATTTGTAAGTTTGGACTTATGACAACTCAATCTCAATGTCTTCATAAAACCTCTGGGTAGTGAAATCATAAAACCAGGCATCAATTGTCGTATACTCCCTTCGTCCAGTCATTTGTTTAACTATTCTATTTTTTGGGTGTTTCATTCTACCTTTCTATATTAGACGTGTTTCTAATGGGTAATTTGATCTTCGACGTCCATTAGTGTCGTCTTGTTATCCAATAACAATAACCACAAAGGGTCCTCCCCTCTCTCCGTGGTCTTTGTGCCAAAAGCAAACGTAAACATATAATCGGGACGGAGGGAGTACATCCCCTCCCTATAGTACAGGTACAGGCAACACCACTGAATTGAAAACCAAAAAGACACAAACAAAAGTTCAACCCTTGCACATACCCCAAAGAAAAACAAAAAAAAAGTGGGAAAATGATCAGAGGTAAGAATAAAGCCAAGTAGCATAGCCAATTAAGCAATAAAGTTACCCATCAACACACACAGATCAAGTTTAACACAAATTCTCATTTGATGGACAAAATCCGTCACTTTGAAGAGACATGAGACAAAGGGACAAGTGGGGAGGGGCTATGAGAGGTCTCTTTGAAAAGACCGTCACAGGCAAGCCTCATAGCAAGTTTAATCCAATAAGTCATACATGAAATAATCCAATAAGTCATACTGTACATGATATTAGCAGCAGCAGCAAAGTATATATATAAATAAGTAAAGAATCAAAATCAGAGAAGCTTAGACAAATAAGGAAATACCTGAAACAACAAAGATTGAATCTTTAATGGAGCTTAGCTGATGGGATGTATCATGTATGAGGAAAAAGGATAGAGAAAAGGGATTTTAAACTATTTTATACAACGTATATTATAATAATAATATAATGTGTTGATGTTCTGTAATGTAAATAAAAAAGCAAGGCCGGCCAATGACATAGAAATACGTCTGAATTCATGATTAATCGTGGTCGAATCTGAGTGTATTACTTGGTTGGCCCCTCCTAATTCTACTTTTACCGCTTCTACCCAAATATGCTTCCGACTCACCGGTTCAGAACCGGACCGGACCGGTTTGACCCACGGACCGGACGACCACCTATCCTAAAGCCGGAGACCAGACCGGCTAGGAGGGAACCCGGACCGGATCCCTTTAGGTCTGGTTTTTTTCAGGTTTGGACCGGACCGATTAGATTATATAAGGTACTTCGAAGTTTTTTTTTTGCTTGGACCTGATCGGAGACCAACTAACATAATTTTGTGAACCCGAAGAGTCGGAGACCGCACGGGAGTGTGCCCTGTCTGGACCGGACCGATCCGATTTACCGGGCCGGGCTATTTTATGTTCAGCCCTACTTCCGAATTCCGGCTCTTTTTGCTCCTATCCCATTTTTTTATCGTTCTACCCACTTTCGTGTGCACACGTAGAGGTGTCAACCGAGTGACTTGGTCAAGTCTTAAGTCTAGTTCAGGTTCTAGTAGAGCAACATATACTTTTAGGTTAGGTTGGATCTAGTCAGCTCGTTATCTGGTGAAATCATTTTGGGTCAATGGTGCTTAACGAGAAATTAATAAGCAAATGATCTTATTACCCGTGATCGAAATTAAAGTTTTTATGAGAATGTGATAGAATTAGTTATTGAAAGCAAGGGAGTTCTAAAACTAGGATTTTTATGTAATGAAAAACAAAAGCCTATTTATTCTTATCGAGCTTCTAAGAAGTCGACCTACGCAAATTTACACCTTCTCAGTCGGGTTGCACTCGTACCGCCCAAATAACTAGATCCTACCACCCAGGTTCTTTGGGTAGATACAAGACTTGATCATTTCCGCATTTAGATGTCCTTGAGATCATCTCGTTCCGTTTTCAGCTTGTGACCGATAGAGTCCGTCATAAGCAAGACGCTTTGTAAATTCTTATATCAGCCTTAACCCACTGTAGCATTCTTATACTTGCAACATACTGAACTTTTTTTTTGCAAATCTGGACAGCAGCTGTTGCTTTCTTACGAAATAGCCTGGCCTTTCGTTCCTCCCAAATGGCATAAACCATAGCTAGAATACAAGAAGTAAAATCCAGTTAGTCTGCCAATTCCTTCTCCCGAGCCAGAAGAATCTTTACATAACCCATGACGAAGGTCTCTGTCCAGTTTATGCTACTCTATGCAAATCCATCTTATAATCAGTCCTCAAATTTCAGCTGCAAAAGGGCATCTAAAAAACAGGTGCCTGTGTGTTTCCATGGCTTTTTCACACAAACATCATCTATTAACCAACATATCCCCCTGGCAACGAAGTTATCTGTAGTGGGTACACGCTTTTGCACAGCTAGAGAGGTGATAACTTTAAGCTTTGGAACAACTATAGCATTTTGCAATGCCTTAGCGTAGCCAACAGTGTCTGACTTACGCCTGAACACATCATAAGCAAGTCCAGTGATAAATTTACCACCTCTTACACAGGTTGCCAAAAGTGCAGGAGTAGCAGTGATAGAGCCAGCAAAATAGTCACCCATTAGTCACGAACTAGAAGAATATTTCTCCAAGAATGGTGAGGTTTACTCTGAGCTTCCCAGATACTTCGACCATTCAAGTTGTAAGATAAATTCCATCTAGTCCACATACCTGCAACATTAGTTTGAAGCTTCCAAATCCACTTACCCATCAATGCTCTGTTTAGGGTACATCGGCTTATCCGAGGCTTTGGTATCACGTGTCCCTTTCCCTAAGTTGGGTTACCTTAGGTTTTTGATTCGGACAAATCTTGATGAATCCAAATGAGATCGAATTTGGCTTAATTCACTCAATCCTGTAATACCTCACAAAGGAGTACAAAACCGCAACTAGGAGCATAACGTGATGTAAAATGCACCCAAGGGCACATTAAACGGTAAATTTAACCACGAGAATGTAAAAACACTACATAAAACACACACATCTTTACAGCTTTCCACACCTATCAATGAAGTAGCATCATCAAGCAAGTTTTCACACTTTGAAGGTATTTAGTACACAACCATGAGTTACTCCAGATCACCGATCACCATACTGATCGATGATCCAAATGATAAATATTTATGCGAAAATCATCGGTGGGGTTCTTAACTTGTATAATGAGCGGGTGGTACCTTGGATGTCTGGAGGTGGATAATGTTGCAACAGAACCGACTTCGATGGTGAGCCTTATAAGCAGTCTTTCACTTCTTCCCCTATGGACCAAGAACCTGCAGTTTTGCTAATTTTACAATCAGATATTTCATTTAGATTGTTGTATAAATATGACTCACTAGATTGTTATTCCGATGTAGCAGTTGGACGATGTATTTTTTTTACAAATTTACATTACAAAATCAATCTCAACTATGTCTTTTTGTGTTTTCATCATAGCAGTGTTTGGATAGCAAAAGTGAAGGGAAAGGGAATGGAAGGAAGGGAAAGGGAGGGAAGGGAGAATGGGGAGTGCATGTTTGGATACAATTTCCCTCCATATCTTTCCTATGATGGAGAGATTTTGATTTGGCTTCGAGGAGGGAATCCTCCATCCTTCTTTGCTATCCAAACAAGGAACTTATTGGGTTTTTTTCTTACTCGCGGCAGAAGCGTGCTCACTACAAAAATCAAACAACAAGCTTAACCATAATGGCCCAATGAGAACATGACACTCGTAAATATCACATGGCAACCCAGTGGCAGTAGCCATATTACATGGCTGACACAAAAAAAAAAAAAACGTCCTACCTTCTTTTTTGTGTTTTCTTCTTCTTAACATAAATAAATACTAGCTACTCCTACTTACTAGTATTTACAAAAGCGATCTTACGTATTTGTGACTTGGGGAGAATTATCCCAACAGAACTCCACCTCTCCATTTCCCCTCCCCTTCCCATCCCTCCCATTCCCTTCCCTCCATCCCTCTCCCCTCCCTTTCCCTCCACTTTTGCTATCCAAACACACCGTAAGAGCCATGTTCTTATAATACGAGTTTTTCGCCCATAGATTAACTTAGGAAGTAGGGATAGTATATTAAAATATACTATAGATATTAGCCGTCCGTTGTCCATTATTTATCCATTGGAATCATGTGTCAGTGATTAATTAGTCTCTACACAATTCTATTTGAGAGAACTAAAATGAGAGTCTCTAAAATGCGAGTCTCGACAGCAAAAGTGCTTCCTCCAACCAGTAGACATAGGTCACATAGCTAATAAGTTGTTAGTGAACTGTGTAAATTCTTGGAGTCATCTATATTTATTGTTTTTCACTCAATTTATTGCTTCCGTTGCAACAGTATGGAATTACCTTTAGACCGTATGATTAATCGGCAAGAGTAGAGAGACGGTTTCTCTTACACTGGAGTGAGGATTCATCACTCTGAGATTTCACTGGGAAATCAGATGTTCAGCCAGTCTCTTGAAAATTTTCCCATTCTTTGCTAATCCCCATTCCCCATAAAGCTTGTATTTCATCTTCTGAGATGGAATTTGATGTTTTTTTATAAACTGCAGAATAAATTAGCCATGGATAAAAACCTAATCTTCACTATGATTTGGCAAACAAAAATGCAAGATAAATAGATACCACAAGATAACTATTTACTCTCGCTACTTCGGACTTTCACCTCAAAACAACTACTTAACCTTCCCTCACTAAGTCTTGCAGAGCATTTGACTTCTACCCCCTCACTCTCACTACTTTGGACTTTCACCTCAAAACAACTACTTAACCTTCCCTTACTATGTCTTGCAGAGCATTTGACTTCTACCCCCTCACTAAGTCTTGCAGAGCATTTGACTTCTACCCCAACTCCCAACTTATATTTCACTCTTTTCACCCAGCTCAAGTTATCTGTAATGTAGATGTTGTCAATGAGACTATGAGGTCAACCTCATTGACTTTTTTACTGATTACTCAGATGCCTCATCATCACTCATTAGCCAACAGAGATATGTGAGTCAGGACTTGTTATGCCTGAACTTATTTGGGAAAATGCTTAAACTTAGAAGTTGCTACAAGAAAACCAACTAGGTTGTGTTCTCCAAAACCCAAACCTCATAGTAGTTACATTCCAGAAATAGTAATGGTAAAAAACTCTGACAAAGAATCGCACAAGCCAGAGAGGCAATAAAAGGAAGACGAGGAACAAAGAATAATCTCACCACCCAAATAGCGATCAGATGTCAAAAGACTTCATTTAGCACAACTGGAGAAAAGTCTTATTTCCCAAAAATGTCCACATTGAATGATTTGGCACTCTGTACCATTTGATAAACTTGACCAACTAAAATAACTATAACTTCTAGTTGCGAAAAAGAATATGCTCAAATATTTACGAAAGGATTCACATTCCAACCCTTTCAAAAACTCAAGTTTATTGCTTAAACATAAGATAAACCAAATTTACTGGCGCTCAAGCTTTAATATAGCATAATAACTAGACTAAATGCAACATGATTCAACACTAAAACCATATAAAATTAAACTTTAAAATCCAAGGGAGCATACAACAATATAACTCAAAGAGACGTACCTCAAAAACCCATTTGCCTCAAAAAACCGGTTGTATGTAGCATAATAACTAGACTTTAAAAAACATTAGGTTGCTAAAATCCAAGGGAGCATACAACACTATAACTCAAAGAGACTTACCTCAAAAACCCATTTGCCTCAAAAAACCGGTTGTATATATCTATGCGCGGCTGCAGCAATGTCGCGAGAGTGGCAAAGACCTTTGAACAGAAGAGGGGATAAGTTGGACCAAGCTGTTAAATTGCTGCATAAAAGAGTGTTGGGAGTCCAAACTCAACAATTTTATGCAACAATTTAACGGCGTGGACCAGCTTATCTGAATCAATAAGTTCATATCATGGGGATAACCAGGCTTCAGGAGAATCAAACCGAAATCAAGACGGCCAAAGCGACATCAATTAACAATTGGTGAGAATCCCTGCGGAATTTAGTAGATAACTCAAAGCGATCAAAAACAGTAACCTTAATTTGCAATTGTTTAATCACAGAATTGACAACCAATTGAAGATCATCAACAACAGAAACAAGGGTTGTTGAATCAACGACAGTAACAATTGGAATTGAAATTGCAAAGGGTACAAGAAAACAAGATTACCTTTGATGATTCCCACCATAATCATGGCAAGTACGAGATTTGAAAAGGAATCAAATATTTTCTACCCAGATCCAGTAAACGAGATTACCATTAACGATGCTAGGATTGATAAGGGTTTGCAAGGTTTGATATAATTTGGACAGGGAAATACAGGCCAGTTGACTGGAGGAGATCTGTTACGGTTTATATATGCATACGATACGGAATACGGAATACGGGATACGGTTTTAATTATACGAATTTGTTGTTTCTCCACCTATATTATATATGCATATACTGTATAATATATACTTTAGATATATAATAAAACCGTAACGTATCGAGGGGTTGAGCTAAAGTATATACGTTACGGTTTTATTATATATGCATACAATACGGGATACGTTTCAATTATACGAATTTTCGTATATACGATACGGTTATGTATCGGCAAAATTTTAAACCGGAATATGATTTTTGATAAGGTTCCTTCTTTTAATAGATTACTAGTTTGAAAGCCCGTGCGTTGCAACGGGGTAATTAACTTAGGTATTGTGGGGTAATAACCGTTTATTACCACTCTTATTTACCGGATTATAACGAAACGTTATTAATGATTTATATATGGTCATAAACGAAATATAAGAATATTATTAAGGATAAGAAATCAACCTCCGGTCCAAATGCTTAACGGCCTAAG
>JAOWBH010166892.1:0-10878 GCA_028566215.1 Silene coronaria
TTAAATTTGTTCATTTCATATGGTTTTTATTAATCTGTATCTATATACAATTAATAAATCATCTATTAAGGGACTCGTCCTATAGGTGTGACCTAAAAGGATCAACTGACCACCATCGTCAAACGACAGTAATGTCAAACTCTAGTAAGCCAATCACGAGTATTCTCATTTGAGATTTGACAGGGATAATTCGAATCACTGTTGTAATCGCACTATTGTTGATGACACTAACTCCAACAACAACTCTCAACTCCCGGTGAAAGTAAAGCCAAGTCGAAAACGTAGTTGGTGTTTGTAGTACCCCTACGGCTTACCCCCCACACAAAAGAGCTGGAAAATTGATCAATCAAATCGTGAAAGACGACAGCATACGGCACACACCGTGAATAAGAGCAATTGGATTGCGGGTATATTGTTTTTCTCTCCTTACTTATCATCTGATGTCATTGATTGTAAACCCTAGTAATTGTTGTTGTTGTTGTATGATTAATTTTGTTGCCAGTGCAGAAGTAATAAATAAGTAAAAGTAAAAGAAATGGTTGGAACAAACTTGAAAGCAGAAACGGTGAAGCTAATGGATCAAAGGTCCCTTGTAGAATCTGAAATTAATAATGTTATTCAGCGTCTTTGTAACCCACCTGCTCCGGGTCTCCATGGCAACCTTGTTGACGAAGAGGGTTTTCCTCGCACAGATATTGATATTCCTACCGTTTGTGCTGACCGTCGCCGTTTGTCCGGTTAGTCTTTTACATTCTTACTTTGACTTATGTTTTATCAAGGTATTTTTGCCCATTTGCCGTCAACATTCTTGATTGTGTTGCTTCTGGTTTGAGTTTAGCTGCTACTTTTCATTCACTTGCATTCGGTTTTAAAAAGGGCCAAGTATTGCAGCCAAGATAACATTTCTGAATCTTGTCTCTATATGTGATATTCGTTTGAGGATATCAAACGAAAAAGCCCTGTACTTGGTTTTTGTCCTTCTAAGGGCTCGATTGGAATGGAGGTAATTATTACATGGATAATGGGGGCTAAACTAAGAAGAAATGGGTGGAGATGGGTGGTTAGTGGTGGTTGTGGAGGGTGGAAATAGGAGGTGGGGGAGGAATTATTAGCTTCATATGGAGGTATTGCATTACTTGTGGGAAGGGGCATATGGAGGGATTACCCAAGTAAACACTATCTCCTCCATTTCTATCCTCAACCTCCATCACTTTCCTCCATTTTTTACTTCATTTAAGGCTCATTACCCAAGTAAAAGTTACTTCGTTCCAAGCGAGCCCTAAGTATTGTGACTTAAATGAATGCCCATTACTTCTTTCATTCCACTTATATTGCTTTTTTTTTTTTTTTTTCGTCGATCCCAATTATATTGTCTCTCTGTCTAAATATAGTAAATAAAATTTGAGATCTCATATAACCTCTAGTTATGTAAGCACTGAAACACTAATATTCCATCATAATTTTATTGCTTTATTTCCTCCAAGTCAAAGAGTAGTAATGTTAGTTCATTAAGTTTTTTCGTAAATCCAACCTTGGAGTGAGTGGTAGGAGTTATGCACGTGTACCTTCTATACAGTTCTTGTGTGGTCGCTTGTGTCCGAGCCTCCGGGGAGTGCTAACTCCATTGTTAGTCTTTGTTTTAAACTGTAAAGGGATTGATGAATGATGCGCAGTTGATGTGCATCATCTGCTTGTTTTTGGAGTCAACTCTAATGAGAATTCCTGTTACTATTTGTCTTGACGGGAAGTTCCCCTGAGAAAAACATTGCCATTAGATTGAGGGCGCCTTTTCGAATTCAGTCTCTGTGAATGTGTATTATGTCCGTTGCATGTTTACTACTTACTCTTCCCCAGTCATTTATTTGCCTTTGATTGAAATGCCCCTCACAAAGAATAAAGAAAGTAAACAAATAACTGGGACCGAGTATTTGTTATGTGGCTGGGTGTCACACTTTAATACACTGGACTTTTCCGGGTTTTTTTATTTGATTTCTTTTTGTAAAAAATGCATTTTGCAATTTTTCTTCACTGATTATCTTTTTCTCTGTACACTATGTGAGTATATCTATATTATAATCGTCTTTGTGGTAATTGATGCATTTTTTTTGTGATCCAGAACTAAAGAATGATCACAGGGATATCACGGAGAAAATCAATCATAATATACTACTTCTCCATGCTGCAAAACCAAAACCTAAACCCTCCGCTACCTCTACTTCTGGTGAGCAAATCTTCACTTAGACCTTCTCCAACGATGCTTAGTCTCTTCCTCATCCCCTTTGCTTTCTTCGTTTCTCACTCATCCACCTCACCATGATTCTATCATTTCATCATCCCAGTATCTTCTCTCCTAAAATTGAGTTTCAAAAATAATCAAAAGTGGTCTCTATTTGTAGAGAAAAAAAAAAAAATTCATATAAATATATTTTTTATTTGTTTTTATCTGTGTTAAAAGGCTGAAACTATGAAAAAAGAAGGTAAAAAGCCAATTTCTATCTCAGATTTGCCAATATTTTCGTCTGTCAGTTCCTCTTTATTGTTGCTTCTCTCTCTTCACTCACATGCCGATTATTTTAATAAAATGATGCTTCACGTCGTCATTCTTGAAATACTGCTGCCCGACCTCTTCCTTGCTTATAGTTCCTAATCATTTGAGGACATACTGAACCAACCCTCAATTTATTCCACAGCAACAAATCTCATGTTGGAGATGGTCTTATGCTGTTAAAATTTTATCAGTTTCTTGTGAGTCACCCTGCTATTAGTTTGTTGTTGGTGGTGGCGGTGTTGTATTCGTGCTGAAATGTTTTGTCTATTTAAGTTTATATTGAATAATATTGATTGGTTGATGCTGTCTAGTTTGTATGTACTAATCTGTCTATTTAGGTCACACAGTGTAATATCTTAGAGCCAAGTGTTCCAAGTCAGCCAAATATCAATGGAAATGTTTAATATCTTGAAGTCAAACAACCGTAAAATTCATCGTCAACACGGTTTACAATTTAATCATATTCAAATTATTTGCCTCACGTACTTTAAAAAATAATTGCCTCACATAAGGAATACGAGGTCTTATTTAGGATGGAAGCTCGTTGCTTGTACAGAAGTGAGGATAGAACACTAAAAGACTTAAGATAATCCGGGTTGTTTGTGCCCCGCTACCGGCCTACCACTGCACCATTTAATTGCTTCTATCTTTGCCATTTTGTAGAGAAGTGCCCATCTTACTGACACTGTTTTTTCATATTGTAGAGAATTGCATGGCAATAGATGCTCAGGTGTCTTCTACAGCATCAGAGCGTGTTAACTCGGGGAGTAATCATACTGCTGAAGCAGATGTCATAGCCTATATACCTTTTGCTTTGGTGGATGAAATAGCTGAGTCATCTCCTGCAGCCGAGGATGGATTGCAGCTTGGGGATCAGATAGTGAAGTTTGGAAGTGTGGAATCCGGTGAAAATATGCTTGCCATGGTTGCTCAAGAAGTTCAGAGAAGTCAAGGCAGACCGATCTCTGTTGCTGTTATGAGGCATGGTGCCTTTTCAAGCTTGTCTGTTACACCTAGATCATGGCAAGGCAGGGGTTTGTTGGGGTATGTTAAAACATCTTGCATTTGCTGATTATTTAGTTTTAAATTTATATATATAATCAAGCTACCCCAGTTTACTCTAGGGCTATTTAACAGGAATAATCCATCCTATGTCTCTCCTTCTCATTTTAATCCATCCTAAAATTTAACCCATATTAATCTGAACTATGCACTCATTTATCTATCATTGAACATAGCCTAATTGTTACCTGTTACTCTAGGGCCCTATATTTTTTTTTGTTCTTTCTCACTAAACTAATCACCCAATTTAAAACTTCTTCACTAAACTCCATTTTCCAGTTCAAACCTTCATCATCAACCTCCATTAAAATGACAACCCCAACCTCAACCTCATCAATTTCTCTCCACTCCACCAACCACGAACATATACGGCGTATACCAATGTAGCGGAGAGTCAACCTGCTCATGACTGCGACCGCCATCGTCGTCGTTTCTCTTTCCTTTGCCATCCCTCCCTAACACCCCATATAATGGACCATCTACTCTATCATACTCAATGACAAGTTGACGACCACGGATAATACCCACATCTTGAATGATGGAGGAGAGAAGCTTCGATGGTGGTCGACCAGAATTGGTCTATCTGGTACGCCGGCGGGCAAAGGCTTGGGTCGTGGTAAGTCAGTCGTGGGAGTTTAGTGGTGAGTGCGAAAAAGGTGGGTTAATGGAGGAATCTGGTAGTGGGGTAGGGCGTGGAGATATGGCGGTGACAAGGCAGTGTGGATAGGTAAATGGGACTTCAGAGAAGGGGTAGGGTTGTTCGTTGGTGGTGCGTTTCACAGAAAGGGTAGGGCAGTGTGGATAGGTAAATGGGACTTCAGAGAAGGGGTAGGGTAGGGTTGTTCGTTGGTGGTGCGTTTCACAGAAAGGGTAGGGTTATTGGTGTTTGCCGGTGTTTGGTGTTTGGTGTTTGGTGTTTGGTGTTTGGTGTTTGGTGATGAGAATGAAGGGGAAGAAGGGAAGGGGAGGGGAAAAGATTATTACTGGTTTTAGTTATTGTATTAAGGTTTATTAATGTTCTAAATGTTTTTTTTTATTAAAGTGTGACCTGACAAACAAGTAATACCTGGTGCATTGTGAGTTAAATGCGTGCATAGTTCGGATGGATTTTTCCCATGGTACCCTGGTGATTTGTCACTTTGTCCATGGTACCCCTCTTTTTAAGAATGTGTCTATGGTACCCCTGAGGTTCAATATTTGTGTTAATGATACCCTTGTTGGGTTATGCACGTTAAATTAGGAGTAACGGTGTTTGATTAAGGCCAAATTAAATTTGGAGGGAAAATTAGTTTTTAACAATTTTATTCAAAATAAAGTTTGCATCCAATATCCCTGTGGTCTGCAATATACCCTTTTCCCATTTAGCAACTACTCATTCCCATTTAGCAACTACTCACCATCTATTTCATACTATAATACGCATTCAATACCTCCTCATAATACATATACAACACTCCATTCAATAGCTCCATTCAAAGTTCATTCATCCAACTAGTTTTATTCATCCATCTAAAAAATTACAACTTATCATATGTCACCAAGAAACAAAGTTCATCCATCCAAAAACTACAACTTATGCATCCAAAAATTGAACCTTAGGGGTACCATAGACACATTAGATGAAGTTTGAAACCGAAATTTAGTTATTGGTTTGTGTTTGTGATAAATAGTATAAGTCATTGGGATAAGTGATTAGGAAGTATAAGTCATTAGATGAAGTTTTGCTGCTCAAATGTAGGATAATAACGGAAGTTGTAATGGCAATGGCACACCAGACACAAATATTAAACCTCAGGGGTACCATAGACACATTCTTAAAAAGAGGGGTACCAAGGACAAAGTGACAAACCACAAGGGTACCATGGGAAAAAACCGTTCTTCGGATTAATATGGGTTAAAGTATAGGATGGATTAAAATGAGGAGAGGCATAGGATGGATTATTCCTATTAAAGAACCCTTTATTCTATTCCATCCATTATTTCTTTTAATCGAAACCAAACAACCACGTTTTATAAATCTATGTAAAATGCATTCATTTTACTTCATATCAGTAGGAGAGCTAATCTGCTTTCAACCTCAAGTTTTTGGATGCCAGTAAACAATGCCACATTTTTATACCCTAGGTAATCCGTAAGAGCTTACAACATTTAGAGTACTAGGTAAGGATGTTGTAATTTAATGCAAATTTCATTAAATATCAAGCCCCACTATTCTGTGACTTTTTGATAGATGGAATTGACTCAAAATGGATCAAGGATGCTGTGTTTTTAAATTGCTTTTAGTTATTTACTTGTTTCATACTTATTGTCTTTCCAGTCTTACAAGAGTTAGCATTGGATCAAGGAAGATGTGTTTTATAAATTTGACTCTGGTTTTGATATGCAGATGCCACTTCAAACTTCTGTAAGGGCCATATTCCCAACTCTAAAGCAGCAGTTCGAAAGTAAGGTTGCTGAAACTTGAAAGAAATTCATATTTGACCCGCTTTGTTTTTAAACAGGTCGAAGTAGGGTTGCTGAAACTTGAAAGATCTATGGTGTTTAGAGAGTCTGGGATTTGATCCTGAACATTTTTTTTTTTTATAAATGTAAAGATAAGTTGACATTTGTTACCCTGGCTTTTCCCGGTGTACTTGATCAATCCGTGTGCTTTATCTAATCCAAATACGTGTATCTCATAGAAATATATTTCTGGGACAAACCTATATGAAAAGCAGGAGTAGTGAATCATCTGATTTGAAGGGATTGGTGCTAGCCTATTTCGGTTAGAAACTTTACTGAGGTCAGTTACAATTAACGGCATTGGCTTTACCACTCACCACTCACCACTCAGTTAACGGCATGGGCTCTACCACTCTTTCAGTGAGCTACTGTAAGCCTTTCCTGCTCTAGTTTGTCACCCTCATTTCCAAATGCATGAATAAAACGTTTACATTATCCGTGCTTGACTAAACTAGGAATAATTTTGAATAATTTTGTCACTTGTGCACCAAGGCGGAAATAATGATTTATTACATGACAAATGAAAAATTTTATTAGTTATTTTGGGAGGAAACTGCTTCGTATTACTAATCATTTTCCTAAAATGATTTGAACAATATATTACGAGATGTGCTAAATCCCGTGCATCATTTTACTTAATCTCGCGCATGTTTTCCCCCTTATTCCAATTCCCCTCTCATTTTTAAATCCACCAAGATAAAAACAAGAGAGAAACAAAAGAGAATTGAAAAACTAAAAAAACATTTGTAACACAGTCACCGTCACCTCCACCACCACCACCATCACCCTCCCACCGCCGCCGCCGTTGACCACCCTTCAACATCCACATTACTGCGCCGACCACCCCGTCTTGCACTCGACCCATCCACCACAAGCTACCGACCACTGCGACGACAGTTGACTTAGGGCCATAGACCATAGACGACGACTCTAGTACGACCGTTTCCACGAGCGTAAACGGGGGATGAGAGTTCGGTCGACGCGCAAGAGCTCGGAACAGAGGTGGTTCAGTCGACGCGCAAGAGCTCGGAACAGAGGTGGGATTGACGACGGTTAGGTCCACAGATCAACGAGAATGACTTGAGCTCGTAGACAACCGGTTTGGGGATGGGCGTTAGGTATATGCGCGGGATATGGTGAGGGCGCCAGGGCGGAGCGGTCGACAGGGGAGGGAGATGGGGATGAACAAAAGGGGAGAATGGGATGGGAGGAGGGGTGGTCAAAGTGGTGAGGGTCGGATGTAAGGGAAGGGGTTGTCGGTTTAGGTTTTTTCTTTATTATTATTTTCTTATATCGAAGGGTATTAATGGAAAAAATTGACAAAATGCGTAGGATATATTAAAAGTTTGCACAAGATTTAGTAAATGCGTAGATAATATAGTACGGGTTAGTAAAAAGAGCCAATTTGACTGCCACTCCACAACCAACACCGGTACCAGGGACGCACCCACGATACCCATAACCTGGTGACGACACCGCAACACCGACCACAAAATAAAAAAACGGACCTCAGAGCGAAAGATACTTGGGACACACTCATGGTACCGATCCCGGGCGCTAACCAGATCCATGCCCGACGTTGCGACGTATCGCAAGTCTCTCCGTCCTCTAGTCATTAATGTGCACTATTAAGGTGTGAAACTCCAATTGGCGACCCAAGCGTAAGATAGTCTCCCCACCGTCTTACGTCTCATCAACAACCACATATCACATCACCACATGACATCCAACATCCTCCACAACATATAATATACAATATGCAACATAATATGCAAATCATCTCATGACACATGAATCTCAACATACCATTATGCTTATATCAACAACTATCCATTCGCATGCTTATGAAACATTTCCAACCTCAATATTAGACATATCAACAATGACCCAATCAATCATGATATGATACAATTATGCGAACAACAATAAACTAACCACTATTCCATTATACATGTTATAATGCAACCCAACCATCATAATTATCCCCTTAATGATGAAATTAACTACTAAACATATTATAATGTGAATGCCCTAATCATGTGAGACTAATTACAGTATCAACAACAATATACACAACATGCTTATTATTGAAACCGAGTAGGATTAACCTACTTTTTAGCATACTTCATAAGCAAATCCAAGACAACAATAATCCGTCTCATAAAACTGTCTCATCCTACAATAATCACATAATAACTATCATAATACATCCTATATTACTATACTAAGTAAAACCTCTTATTATTACCCCTTAATTACTCATATAAGTAAATAAAATCACTAATTAACAATTCCCATGAAAACCCCCAAAATCTTGGGGTTAGGAAAATAATAAAGAGATTAAAGAGTAGATCTAGACTTACAAGGTGGAATAAGCAAAGAAAGGATGAAATGTGATGATAAATCTTCAATACCCAAGCTTGAATCCATGGGAGAGGTCTTTGGGAGAGTTTTAGAGAGGGAGGGGAGGTAGAGAGAGGGTTTAGAGTTGAGAAATGAAGAGGAAAACCGAAATAAGGGCTTATATAGTAAGACCTAATAACACAAGCCCATACGCGGAAAACTGGGTCTGGGCTGAGAGCACTCGGTCGAGTGTCCGAGGCACTCGGTCGAGTGCCACAAGTCACTCGACCAAGTGGAAGAAGTTCAGAGACTTTTTTTCCCAAGGTCACTCGGTCAAGTACAGGGCCACTCGGTCGAGTGCCCTTTTTTACTCGATCGAGTGCACAGTAATAGAAATGCGGGATATTGCAGTCTTCCCCCCTTAAAACGAACTTCATCCTCGAAGTTCACGCTCGACTCTCTAACACGTCTCCCTAAGTCCTAACTACACCCCAAAGGAAGGTCTTTACAACCCATAACACCCACTCAACGAGCAAGGTTTCCGACTCATACTACCATACTACCCTTAGTACTACTTATCAAGTTCCATGACATCAACACTACTAATCCACTAACCCAACATCGACTCCCAAATATGACAATTGTCATCACCTTTTAATCTATCATCATTATTATGCGTTCCACAATACTAACATCATTCGCCAAACAAGAATATCTACCAATTGAAATGTTACATTTTACCCCCCTTAATATGAACTTCGCCCACGAAGTTCGCTAACACGCATGACTATGAGTCCTCCAACTCGCCAATACTAAAGCAATCATGCTCATCGGCCTCGCTATAAGACTCCATTCGCTCATTCATTCCAATTAAGTAATGTCACAAGTACCCAAGTAAGCAATAGCGCAAACGCCACCAATACTTTAAATATATCCTTTATTCTAAAACCAAGTTTCATCATATTTCATGCTTAATAATACCTCAATACCCAATTAAGTCAGCGGCGTATACAACAAAAGTCAACCCACCACTGAATATTTAGTTACCCACGTTCGCTAACACTATCCCATCCCACTGCTAACCGGTTATCATTCTAATGTCAACACCGATAGCTATTCCCGAACGTAATATTCTCTAATACGATTACTAGATCTTCGATCATTCCTCTTACAATCTAGGTTTTACGATGAAATCCTCAACATGGTTCACTCAATTAATCTTTTTAACTTTTCTACAAGATAACACCGTCCAAAATTCACCGCACCTACTCCGTCTTCATAACATATGACTCAAGGTTCTCATACCAAAAAGTGATCCTCCTAAATATCGTTACTAAATTCGTCCATCAATCAACATGACACTCATTCTCAACACTCTACTCCTACTTCTCCAACAAAAGACTATGACCACATGTCACCTTTAGTTCACGTGATACATCTTCCCCGTTAACTACTTGCCACTACGGGTCTATGAATGACTCCACCAATTCAAGCTCCAACAACAATGCCATATTAACACTTATCTATGAAAACATATCAATACTATTATAATAGTTAAAATTCTAATCAATCATGTATATTCTACTCTTTCACTCATACGAAGGAAATTACAAAAGGTATACAATGCTATTGAAACACAATATACACCAAGTCACACAACAAGGATAGAATGAGCATAATATTTCAAAATGAATCGTTTCACAACCATCATGTCTCATCCACCCTAACCGGTGACAATATCACAATATCATCACCAACGACCACACCGCAGTGTGAAACATAATAGCCACATTGGCCTCCATCGTACCCTATCCAGCCTCATGAACACGGTCTCAATACCACATTATTCGCAAGGAATGACAATAACATAACTCAGATAAAAAATTGATAACTAGATCACAATGCATAACATATGTATTTCATAGAGAATTAGAAGACAACTTCACAAACAACATACGTACTACTACTCATAGGGTCGGAGTCTTACACAACCACTATCGCGCGTCATAAATACACACTCAACTTAGACGGTTATGCTATTCAATACAAGTGATCAAAATACTTCCAACACGTAATTGGACTCATATGCCTTACATTTCACATTCTCAACCTCGTACTTGTGACAACCAAACTTGTTAGTACTAAATCCACAACTATAAATCCTACTTATTATAATTAAAACTCATTCATATTACCTCAAAACCGATAACACAGTCTCCTTACATGAGTCCATCCTAAATTGGTAACCAATCCCTTCAAGATTCTAAAATTTCGTTTCCACAACCAACTTTCAACTAACAAGTGTCGTTTCTCTATCTTACAAAATGACACTCTCTAGAACAACTCCTTCTGCATCCAGTATTCCGATAGTGGATGAGTTTCTCGACGTTTTTCCTGATGAGATTCCGGGGTTACCACCTAAG
>JAOWBH010166913.1:0-10876 GCA_028566215.1 Silene coronaria
CACATGAAGGTCATTGGAAAGCCTTCAAGAACATCCATAAAATTCTCGAGGAGAATTAAGGATTCATTCTTGCTTTTAGATGACATACTTAGTTATGCGTTAAAGGTTACACAATAACTTAAGTCTCCGAAATAATAAGGATTTGTCCAAATCCTAGGCTCATTTTATTGACTTAGGTGTAAGTGACTATAAAAGGCGTTTTAGAGTCAACCATTGCGAATTCTACAAATGGAGTCTGAGTACATTGTGATAAGGTGGTCAATAAAGGGACTATGAGTGGATCCTTCAGTATTTACCACAAGTTATATGATAAGAATGGAAGCATCTTTTAAGATTAAGAGCCCAATTTTGGAAAAGGTCTAGACACATACTTAGATAAATTCATGTTATAAGAGAAGGAAATGGCAATTCATAAAAGTTGGACTGTATGGATACATGGTATATCCACTAACCAAGCTTTTTATTGCAATTCTGACAAATTGTAATTTGAGCACTTAAGATTATGTGATATGAAGTAGTAATTTGATATTGATTGTTCATATATGATAATAACATTTATCGTTTGAGTTTTGTTTTAAACTCTTTTATTTATTATTTTGTTATATCCAAATAGATTGTTGAGACAATATTGAACCCTATTAAAGTGAACATGATTAACATAGTATTTGCCCATAGTTACTTATATGAGGTGACGTCTCCGAGCGACTAGAGTGTGAGTCGATTGATGGCAAGTTCAAGTGCCATAGATTTATAAGAGATGACTAGTCGATCACATAGGCAGATTGTATGGGCACTCTGTCGGGCAGTGACCGCTTATAGAGTTCTAGTAAATCTTTTATAGCCCGGTCGTGGCAAGAGCTACTATAGTATTTTTTTAAGTCAATTCTTTGACTAGAGACTGTTCGCCCAAGTCGACACAGTTTCAGGTTGACTTTGATTTTTTCCCCAAGCCATTCTGTAAAAAGGGGTGAGTGGGCTGTTGAAGTATGTGTCCTCAACAATAGTGCGATCACATTATTAAACCTCATAATAAGAATACGTAAGGGATGATTCAATTTTATAGTCAATTGATCAACATTAATCGGTAATGATTGACTAACTAGAGTTTGACATTACTGTCTTATGACGGTGGTGATCAGTTGATCCCTTAAGGTCATACCTAAAGGACAATTCCCTTAATAAATAAATTAATTAATTGTATGTCGATACAGATTAATTAATTTCTTAAATTGAACAAATTATATTTGTGAGATAAATTATATCTTATTGTAATACGATTAAATAAGATTTATTTTAGTAATTAAAAGTTTATTACTAAAATTGATTTTTGTTTATGAAACAATTAAGATATATAAGAATGAATGGTTAATTATAATTGTAAAATGTTGTGAATTATAATATCATGACCCATTTTATTTGCAAGTAATTATGAATTACTAGTAAATTTGTTATTTGTAATTCAATTAATTTATATAATGATATTTAATTGTTAAATATGCATTAATATAATTAATAACATGCTACATGCTACATGTGACATATTGTGTGACAATTGACAAATTGACAAAATAAAATGGTCATCCATTTTAAGTAATGGACCGAAATTAGGGGCATAAAGGGTTAGTGGATGTTTATTTTTATTGTAAAAATTAGACCACATCATTACCCTAATTGCTAGGCATGCATACCTACTTGTCTTGTGAAGAACAATTGAAAAGTAGGAGACCATGCATTGGCCATTTGCCCCCTTGGAACCGGTCCCTTGTAACAAATAAGAAAGTTGTTTTCTTATCTTTGTTCCATTCCATTCATTCATTCATTGATCTAATCTTTTCTTTTCTCTCTACATCAAATTTCTCTAAAGTTAGTTTAGGAAATATTGTTCAAAATCTAATATTCAAACTAGATTACTAATGTAGTAATAAGAATCAATATTAGATTGAAATTTAAGGTCCACTACTCTTATTATCTAGTTAATGATATTTGTAGTTTTATGGGGTTGTCTTGGGTACAAATCTTTGAGGAGTGATCTCTACTCTTGATATCTTGGTTTAGAGGATCATCCAAATACGTTGATAGCTCAAGAACAAGTGTAGGTAGGAGACCTAACTTGTGCCCATAATATCCGAAAATCCCAATGTAAGAAAATTGTTTTCTTCTTTTTATTTGTCATTTTCCCTTTGCTTGCAACTAGATTCACAAGATATGAATTATGAGTAATTTATAATATCAATTAGAAGAGTCTAATTGAGGTTATTGAACCTAACATGTGGTATCCTATTCACCATGTATTTGCTTTTCCCAAGGGAGAAGTATGTCCGCTACTCGAGGAATTTACTGTTTTAGGCGGGTGGAAAGTGACACAAGAGCCTGTTATTCCCGACTTCATGCTAGATTGGGCAAGGAAATATTGTGAATTCTTTAGCTTGTCTTGTAGTGAGGCCCACGCTGTAGTTGTTGGAGAACAAGTTGACCTACCCGCTCTAGTGCACATCTTTCGAAATGCTGATGACCCTGCTATTGCTACCGTGTATCGCTGGTGGGCTTTTGGCCTTATCATGTTACACCTCTACTGTTTCCAAGGGTACATTGAAATTTTGTCCTATCATGGAAAAGTTCGTCTTATTCGGATTGTTGAGCAAATGGAAAAACATGCTAACCCGGCCTTGATCATTTTGGCCAAGACTATCTGTGGATTAGATGCTCGCAAAGCTAATCCAAATGCTCCATTTACTAGATCGACTCGTCTTTTACTGGTTTGATTTTTGTCTTTCTCTCTTTTTTGGTCGTTTTTATTATTATTTTTTTATTTTGCCACCACCTTCTTTCTATTCAGCGGGCTTTCATTCATTTATTTTTGCCACCACCTTCTTTCTTTTCAGCGGGCTTTCATTTTCCTGTAATCTGACTATTTTGCCTTTTCCATTCTGATAGGTCTGGCTTTTTGAAAGACTTGGCTAATTGGTCCACCATAGGACCCGAATAGATACCAAGTCAAGAGCATTACTAAACGTCCACTAGGTTCGTACTGGGAAAGGGATCTGATTATTGGCGTGACATGCTAACTAATGGAGCGAGATATCACGTTCGATGGTCCCTGCCTTCGGGGTCACGTCAGGCAAATAAATGGGTTATGTTGTCAATTAGCGTGAAATAGAGATTGATCCATCCAAGATCAAGGCTCTAGTTGAAATGCCTCAGCCACAGACAGATAGAGAAGTGAGGGGTTTCCTAAGTAAAGTAAAGTACATCTGTCGATTTATCTCAAAGATCTCCATGATCTGTGAACCAATATTTAAGAAGTTAATGAATGCAACTAACTGGCATGATGATTGCCAAAACGCATTTGACATGATCAAGGAGATTATAGCTAAACCACCAGTCCTTATACCACCACAGAAAGACGAACCTTTATCTCTATACCTTATGATTACGGACACAGCCATGAGAGCCATGCTCGCTCAAACGGTTGAGAAAGAAGAAAGAGCTATCTACTACCTTAGTAAGTAGTTCTTATAAAATGAGATCAAGTATACATCTCTCGAGAAGACTTGCCTCGCTCTTGTGTGGGCAACCAAGAAGCTGCGTCATTACATGCTCAGTTATTCAGTCAATGTGTATTAAAAAATGGATCCAATCTAGTATATATTCTAGAAACCAGTGCTCAATGGGTATTTAGCGCGATGGACGCTGGTACTTTCTGAATTCAATCTTAATTTTGTGCCTCTGAAAGTCATCAAAGGACGAGCAGTAGCCGAATTCTTTTTGCAGATAATCCAATCCAAGATACGCAGGCGATAGACACTTGGTCATTCCCGGATAAAGACATTCTGTACACCAATACCGAATCCTGGGACCTATACTTTGATGGGGCTTCTAACTTAAAAGGATACAGAATAAGAGTTTTGCTAATTTCTCTTGAAAGCGAGCATACACAAATTTCGGTCAAACTCGACTTCGAGGTGACCAATAATGCCGCAGAATACGAAGCTTGTCTTATTGGCCTATAATCCGCGGTAAGCCTAGGAATAAAAAGGCTACGAGTACATGGTGATTCATCTCTAATAATCAATCAGATCACCGGTTCATGGAAAATACGAAGTGAAAGTCTCGCACCTTACCAAGCACGAATATACCAAGTGGCTCAATTCTTTGACCAAGTCACTTATTTGCATATGCCTAGGGAAGAAAATCAGTTTGTAGACGCTCTTGTGAAACTCGCATTCTTGATTAACATGCTTGACAATATGATCGAAATACCACTTTGCATCGAACAGCATTTAGAGCCAGCTTATGTGCACTTCCTGACCCGAGATGAGGAAAGTCAATAGGAACCACGGTACCAAGCCATCATAAATTACAAGATCAACGGTGACTATCCACCATATATGGACAAAAGAGGGCATATGCCAGGCTATACGACTCGTAGCAGCACAGTACTTCTTAAATCAAGGACAATTGTACAAAAGAACACCCCAAGGTGTCATCTTGCTTTGCCTCGATCATTCGAAAACAAAGAAGGTTTTGGAGTAGGTCCATGATGAAGAATGTGGTCCCCACATGAGTGGGCCCATGATGGAAAAGAAAATAATGCGTCTGGGGTATTACTGGACGACAATGGAAACAGATTGTGCCAAGTATGTGCGATATTGCCACAAATATCAGATCTTTGGGAATGTGCAGCTCGTTCCCATCATTACTCTAGACCGTAACATCTCCTTGGCCATTCTCTACATGGAGAATGGACATCATAGGGAAAATCACTCTACCTGGAAAGGGAGGTCACCGTTTCATTCTGGTCGCTATTGATTACTTTCCTATGTGGGTCGAGGCAGCTTCCTACAACACCCTAAAATCTAAGCAGATGGCTAAGTTCATACTAGTCGACCTCATATGTCGATATGGATGTCCACATGAGATTATCAGTGACAACGAGTCATATTTCCATGTAGAGACAGAACAGTTGTTAGCCAAGTACAAAATTCAACACCATCATTCTTTCCCATATCGACCTCGGACAAATGGCACCGTTGAAGCAACAATTAAAAATGTCGTTATGATCATGAAAAATATGATAGACAATTACCACGACTAGACAAATAAGATACCGTTCGCATTATGGGGTTATCGAACATCAGTTTGGACGCTTACTAAGGCCATTCCTTTCTACTTGACTTACGAAATAGAGGGCGTACAACCATTAGAGCTAGAGATCCCATCTCCACGCATTCTACTCGAAAGTCAGATCCCAAAGGCAAAATGGAATAAGCAAAGGTATGAAGAACTCATCCTCTTGGATGAACGTCGACTACGGGCTCTACACCATGAATGTGCCTGTGTGGATTAAGTTGATAAATTTACCTTTGAAGTATTGGAGGAAATGTTTGCCCAAAATTACATGGATTATTGGAAAATTTATTCGATGTGATGCATCCACTGAAGACAAAACGAGGTTAGGTCTTACTAGGGTTCTCTTAGAGGTACCTTGTGGTAAACAACTGCCATCTCATGTTAAGTTTCTGGATGAGGACTGTCACGTTGTTAAAATTGAGCATGAATGTGAATGGAAACCTTTTTTGTATAAGAGTCGTGGAGGTACCGGGCATGAGAGTGAGAAGTGCATGAAGCCTGCATAGAGACCTACTCCACCAATTACTATAACCAAACAACAATGGGTTTCCAAAAAGACTCCTATAGTACAACCTACCACACTATCAAACAAGCTCCCTACCAAGCCAGCTTCACCTGTTACTATTCCTGTTACTCCTACTATAACTTCTCCAGTAGAAGTGCAACATAAACTCCAGGTGACATGGAACAAGGATGGTACTTATAGACAGGTTAATACTCCTTCTAAACCTGCTATTACTCTAAGTAGGCAAGAGATTACACAAGCAGGGAAGAACACTCCTAGATTGAGTCATTATACTTTTCTTGATACTTTGAATAATGCCACGCCTAAAGTGGGAATTGGAACTAATGGTAGTGCATTCTTCCCTTCTGAGAGTAATGCATAGTTTGATATTCTGGAACGTTAGGGGGCTAAATCACCCATCAAAGCAAAAACAAGTGAAGTGGTTTCTTCATAATCATCAGGTGGGGTTATTTGGTCTCCTTGAGACTAAGGTGAAGCCTTGGTCTCTAAATGATGTTAGTAAAAATGTCTGTAATGGTTGGTCTGTGTCGACAAACACTTCTTGGCATATTGGTGGTAGGATTTGGGTTTTGTGGAACCCAAATATCTTTCAGATCCAAATCCTACAGTATAGTGCACAACTTATTCATATGAATGTTAATGAAGTGAGTACAAATTTCTAATTCCATTGTTTTATGATCTATGCTTTCAATGATACCAATGATAGGAAAGCTATTTGGGAGGAGTTGAATCATTTATCACAGACCATAAATGGTCCTTGAATTTTATGTGGTGATTTTAATTGTGTTGTATCTACAACTGAGAGATTGGTTGGCCACATTTCTGAGGAAGAAATGAAGGACTTTCAAGCTTGTCTTAACCACTGTCACCTGCTAGATAGTCCTGCTACTGGCGCATACTACACCAGGAATAATAAGCAAGATCCATCTACCAGAGTGTATTCCAGGCTTGATAGGTTTTAATAAATAGTGAATGGCTGCAGGCTTGAGGTGATGCTTATGCTCATTTTTATAATGAGGGTCTACTTGATCAAACACCCTGTATTATTCAAACAACATCTAATAGTTTTGTACGGAGAAGGAGTTTTAAGTATTTTAGTATGTGGAGTAAGGTTAATCACTTTATTTCTTGTGTGAATCACATTTGGGATCAGCAGTGGACTGGTACTAAAATGTTCAAGGTAGTAATGAAGCTTAAACAACTTAAGAAGCCTCTAAGGGATCTTAACCATAACCTTTTTGCTGATATTGGGAATAGCATTGTGCATGCTAAGAAAGCTCTTGATAACATTCAGACTAATCTTAAGACTTCTCCTAGGGATCATGATTGGGTTATGAAGGAGCAAGAGGCTAGTAAAATCAACAGAGACCTCCAAAATGCTTGTGGTAGCTTTCTTATGCAAAAGTCAAAAGCAACTTGGGTGAATAACAGAGATGATAATACTAAATAATTTCACAACATTTTGAAAGGCAAATATGTTAAGAGTAAGGTTTTTAAAATAACTGATATTGAAGGCAGAGTGCATTATGATGGTGCAAAGATTCAACAAGCTTTCTTGGAGTATTATGAACTCTTACTTGGGTTAACTTCATCCACTACACATGTCAACTCTAATGTGGTAAAGTTGGGGAAAACTTGTACCTAGGAACACTACCATATCCTTTTGTCTCCTAGCACTAAGAAGGAAATCAAGGATGTTATTTTTTCTATTCACAACCACAAAGCCCCAAGCCCTGATGGATATTCTAGCTCCTTTTTTTAAAGATGTCTGGCATGTAATAGGTGATGAAGTATGCAATGCTATCCTGGATTTCTTTAATACTGGGAAACTGCTTCAGCAAGTTAGCCATACCATCATATCTTTATTGACTAAATGTGAAATCCCCCAAAATGTGACCCAATTTAGACCTATAGCCTGTTGCAATGTCCTTTACAAGGCTATTTCAAAGCTATTTTGCTCTAGATTGGATGTAGTACTCTCTGACATCATCAACCATGCTTAAGGCGGTTTAATTAAATGAAGGAACACCATTGAAAATATCTTGATTTGCCAAGACATAATGAGGCTTTACAGCAGGAAAAGTATATCTCCAAGATGCTTACTTAAGGTTAATCTTAGTAAAGCATATGATTCTGTCAACTGGGAGTTTATTGAACAAATGTTCCAGGCCCTGAACTTTCCCACTAGATTCATTCATTTGATTATGGTATGTGTAAGATCTGCTTTCTATTCTCTTGTCTTAAATGGCATGAACTTTGGTTTTTCCAGAGGGGCAAAAGGGCTTAGACAAGGGGACCTCATTCCCCTTTACTCTTTACAAATTACCATGAAATATTTAAGTAGAGTGCTTGATTATTTTACTACTACTATGAATTTCAAATATCACCCTCTGTGTGGGTAGTTAAAGCTTAATCATCTCATGTTTGCAGATAATTTATTGCTTTTCTCAAAGGGTGACACTACTTCAATAATGATTCTCCTGAGAGCATTTGCCACCTTCTCTGCAGCAACTGGGTTATATATGAATAATATGAAATCCAACATCTATTTTAATGGTGTCACTAGTTTTGTCAAAGCTGATATTCTACAAGGATAGGTTCAATGAAGGGACAATACCTTTTAAGTACCTTGGGGTACCAATCTATGATAGTAGGATTGCTGTAAAACATTACTATGTCTTGATCGATAATGTGGTAGCAAGAATCAAAGGATTTCGGGCTTAGCATCTTTCTTATGCTGGCAGGTTAACACTAGTCAACTCAGTGTTATCCACTCTTTATAATTACTGGGCTTCATCTTCATTATCCCAAAATGTGTGTTTAGGAAAATTGATGCAATTTGCAGGAATTACCTTGGGGATGGATCTACTGAATATATTAGATCCACAAAGGTTAGTTGGGAGAAAGTTTGCTCTCCTAAGAATGAGGGAGGATTGGGCATAAGGGATAGTTACTCATGGAATCTAGCAGTTATTGGTAAAATGATTTGGTGGGTATAAACCAAAACTGATAGCTTATGGGTGAAGTGGGTTCATGCTGTTTACTTAAAGGGGGAACAATAGTCATCTTATACTCCTAAGACTGATACTAGCTGGTCTTGGAAGGCTATTTGTAAAGTTAAAGAGAAGTATAGTACTGGATCGGATATACATCTAGCCATTGGAATGCTCTGTCTACTAGTTATAGCATTACCAGTGGTTACAATTGGATTAGAAAGGCATAGCCTCAAGTGCCTTGGGCAAAGTATGTGTGGAATCACTGGTGTATCCCCAAGCACCAATTCATTAACTGGTTAATTGCACGTGAAGCTCTGTTACTGAAAGATCGTTTGTTTATGTTGGGCATTAGTTCTGATGATCAGTGTATATTGTGTGGTGCTGGTACTGAAACACATGACCACCTTTTCCAGCACTGTCAATATACAAAGTTGCTAAATGACCAGATTGGAGGCATTCTGAACATAAAGCTATCTTATCTGAATGTATTGAGTTGGGTACATCATAAGCCATGGTCTAAGCTTAAGAAATGAGTGGTAAATGCTTGGGTTCAAGCTATGTATTATGCAGTTTGGAACCAAAGGAATTGAGCAAGGTTGGAGGGTGTTCTTCAACGTCCAGAATTTGTTACAACGGAGATTCAAAGCATTCTTCGAATTCGAGCTATTGTATGGTTAAGAGATGCTAAGAATGTTAGAGAGGATTAAGGCTATATTTAATCATTAGTTGGTAGTTTGTAATCGATTTATTACGAGCTTAATGAGAATTTCTAACTTTTCACCAAAAAAAAGAATATCAAAGATGAAGAACGTCAAGAGCCATGTTCACAGTTGTTTCTGACACAAGGTTGAGAAATATTTCGAAAATGCTTTAATCATTGATAAAATGTTCTGATCTTCTGCAAGTGAATTTATGATATATGTTGGTCTTTAAATAAAATTTAGCTTTGAATCTCTTGTGAAAGAGTTTGCTTGCTAAATAAGCAATTTACCATAAATGTGTTGTTTACTTTTTCTATATTTGGCAATGTTTATGGTTCCCATGAACAACACCAAATAAGCTCTTTCTTGATCAAAAACTTAATTTGTTTTTATTAAGTGTGGGCAACAAGATTACTTGGGGAAGTAAGCTAAGATTACTTAAGCAAGAAAACAGTTTCTTGCATAAGAAATCTTGATTTACTTGTGCAAGAAATCGAGCCATTTTCATGTATTGTTCAAGCAAGCTTTAAACAATTATTTTCTACACTTGAACTAGTGTTATCGGACTGGTAGTATGATGGAGTTGGGTACGATAGAACTGTTGCGAACTTGATTTTGCATCTCTTATATATAATCTTAATGTTGTAATACCCCAAATATTTCTAATATTTATTATTAATAATTTTAATACAAAAGAAATTAAATCTATATTTAACTTGGTCTTCTGCTTTACGTCGGTTTCTTTTGTTTTGCTAATAAACCTTAATAGTTAGCACTTTGAATCCTAGTATATATCAAACCCTTGTCTACCTTATGAGATTCCCTTAATCTTATAAAAACTAATCCTCTTGTGATGCTCATCATTACCCTGCGTCCCCTTTGTTTAATTTTCGCTGAACCACCGCCATGTTCCTTACTTATTTTCAAGTTGATATTTGGTATGCATGCGATTGATTATTTGGAGTACTTTTATTTTAAGGTAACATGATTCTACCGCTCCTAATACTTATATTATTATTCTGGGTTGTATGTATATTTGTAAATATTCGTTATTAGATGATAATTGTTATTACTTGATGTGGTGCATCTGTACCAGTAATTCTATGTTATACTCTTAATTTTATTGTTTGTGAGATGGGTTGGATTACGAGGTTTGGTAACTTTCGGTAATTGAATGCCACGAAATATGTATAATGGTTCTAAATTAGGGTTTGTTTAGAAAGTTGCTACTACCTTTCCTTAAGTGTGAACTTTGGTTCTGTAACACCCTCATTTATCTAAGAGCCTTTAGCAAGACATTCCCACATAAATAAGGCTGTTACCATCTCGGTTTCCCGAGATTGTGAATAACAAAGTAGAACAACCAAAGTACTTTAAATTTAAAACTTTAATAATGGCTTTATTACAACTCTTACAAACCAAATTAATAATAATAACAACTCTTGTAGCGGAAATAATACAATAATGAAAGTTGTCTTGACATTAACTAAGTGATCTAATCTTCTATGTCAATCCAGCTCACT